>JAQFXM010006639.1:0-12936 GCA_034693345.1 Entomobrya multifasciata | reverse complement strand
TGTGCGCTGCATTTCTCTGCCTATCTAAACTCCTCCTGCTATGCTCTGTTGGGGCTATGGGTCAATTCCCCCTTAAGCAATTCCGACTTAGAAAGAAAGTCTTAAGAGTTAGGAAATCTTGGGTTTTAAATTTTAAAATGTTCTGGTACTGAAAGTACAGCTACGAATGATTCTATCAATTTCTGTGAAATTTGAGATCTTACGAGACAATTGGTTAGAAAATGCAATTTTTTTCTCAATATTTATGTAGTCTTAATACACACTGGGAAATTAGGGTACGCTTAAGTAAAATTTTGTGGAAATTTAAACGGTAACAAAAATACACCGATAAATCGTTATAGATAAGTCACGTAGGTCGCAAGAAAAAAATCAGATATTGGTTGGCTGAAGAATTGTTTTGACGTCTTTACATCAAAATGTACAACATGTAAGCATTAGGCAAAGTTTTGACATTTAAAACCCTCTGGGGGCGAAAGGGTTGGGGAAGGTAAACTGAAACTTTGCAAAAATATGTTTCTATACTGGGGCTACTCATACACTAAATTTGAGGCCATACTGCCATTTAAATGTTTTTTGACCCTTGATCTAACTTTTACCAGGGTCGACCAATGTGACCCAAAATCAATAGGGGTCCTCCTTGGGTCCACCTGAATGTGTTTACCAATTTTCATTGCAATCGGTCCAGGCGTTTAAACGCTAGAGCTCGCACAGCCAGACTGACACACCGACAGAGTTTTATGGGGTCATACATATGAAAGGTAACAAGTCACAGGTGCTAAGTCGGTGGATAGGTTGGATGTTGTTGTGACATCCTATGTTGACTGTGGTGTGTTGCAATGCTAAAACGACGTGCCATGGGACAATGGGTGATGGTGTCGAAATAATGACGTATTTATGAACGATCCCTTTTACTCGGTTTTGATGGGTACTATGAAGTCACAGACGTTTTAGTAAACATAAATTTTATCTTTATTGCCTTATCGTAAAATTAGTTTCCAGAAATCAACACATTAACGATAATATCGATACCTTATCCAGAACCATTATTATTTCTACCGCGGGTAATAACGCTAATACACACTGCAATTAGGTAACCCGGTTTGATTTTAGTAACTAAAGTAAATAGATTAATGTATATAATTTTGATAAATAAACTAGTATAATTTAAGAAGTTATTTACGCCACTTAAAATATTTGATCTACGGAAGAAAATCGTTTCAACCAAAAAGACTAACATTGCAACCAGACCCATTTCAAATACAAACGAAATTATAAGATAAATGTTTTTCTTTTGTTGGGCATCTATACTCGAAGAAGTAGGCTTGTAAAACTCTTTGTATTCGTCTCTAGATCCTAAGAGCCGTTTTGATTGTGTTCTTATTTTTACAAGATAAACAGACACGAAATCATTCCACCACTCAACAATACCAGACGATACTATACCATTGATTCTCGTATAAATAAAATGTGGAACCCACCCAGAAATGGTGTAACCAATATACCTTTTTAGCAATGCTTTTCTTCCAACAGATATTTTTCTGACGCCTTTATCTCTTAACATTACTTCCCATTTCCGAATATTCAAATCTTCATCAAGAAATGCTACCTGATTACATTTTTCAAGTTCCTGTAGCAATTCAATTTCAGAACTTGTATCATCAAAACGCCACAATGTAAATTTTTCTATTGTTTTATTTTGTTTACTCACATTAATCAGTTTATTGTACACAGGCTTTGTCCAAACTTTTGAAAAATTGAAGACATACTGATGTGATTTATACATTTCAGTTACCTTTGGATTTGTTTCAAAATGCTTGACTGTAAGTCTAGATGCAATGTCCAAATACCACTTGTAACGAACATTATGTCCATTAAACTTGTCGAATTTGATCCAAAATGAAGCATCACTCATATTGGAATGAAAACCATGTGCTATCCGCGCGAAGAATGGGAACGAGTATACTGTATAATTTGAATAGCGTAAATTGCTAAAGTCATCAATAGGTTGAAATTGTTTTGGGTTTAAAAGTTCATACATGTTGTCGTTTTTATATGCATTACTTATAATTAAAATGCTAAATAGTGAGATTCCAGCTAGTATTGTAAGCCCTTTATATTGCAAAAGTTTCCCACTATATGGAGTGGATTGCTCAAAAATGTTTTTCAAAATTGCCATGAATACTTCCTTAGAATCTATGCGAGACTCATTTAAAATGTTCCAACTTAATGGCAGAATAATTCCGAAAATAATAATAATAGCAGCCCAAGTTTCGTAGTCGAAACTCTGAAAAAATATACAAAACTGGCAATTCGTTTTTCCCAATGAAGTGCCACAAGAAATGAATCTGGTTTGATTAGGGGGATGGCTAACCACAGCCACAAACAAATTTCTATTTTCTAAGAAAGTGTTTACCATATCAACATATGTGTCGAGCGGAGTAGTACCTTTATAAACTATTTTAAAGTTTTTACCCACAATGTTTTCCCAAATATCAATGATTTTAAAACAAATCAAATTTGCGTTGAGATCTCTAATAAAGATCTTTTTCCTCAAAGTATATTCATGTTTACAATCTTTTAGAAGGTCCAATTTAAAGGAATTATGTAACCCAAGTCTCCATCTTGAAATGTTCATTGTATTCCGTAACTTAATGTTTAAATATAGTTGAATATTCGCTAAAGATTTTCTGTAGTTATTTTGACTAATAAAAATGTTACGTGAGCAATAAGAACACAGAGGGAACAACACAAATGTTTGGTTTTCTTTTTTAATTTGGTGTAAACTTATAAGTACAATAGTTATAATTTCATTGACACCTTTTTTTGAGTTATATTTGCACCAGTCTGGTTGCTTAGAATAAACTGGTCTGGTCAGGTCAACATCTTATTTGTTTCCATTTCCGAAACAAGGGTTACTAGTAAACTTTTTGGAAGTTGTTTATATAATTGGTGTCCGTCATAACTCCATAAACTATCTATTTTTGAAAGAAAGTGCGGCGCAAACAAATAAATGTGCTGTTCGAAGTTCCAAGCTTTTGTTTTCATTGAAAAATTAGAAAGAAGAATACGTGTACATATTTCATATCTTATGTTTAAATATTTTGAGGAGCATATTGAAGATTGATTTTCAGATGATACTTTTAGCGCTCCATTTCTTTCAATTTCTAAAGCCAGCTTAATTGGTACGTATTTAATATAATGCATAAACTTTACCGTAAAATGCCGACTAACAAGTAGTGGTTTGTCTGTTGGTAGAATGTTGACGTGTTCAAACATGTTGACGTAAACTAAACAGTGTTGACAGAAAGAAATTACTGACTTTAGATTAATATTTTTTGTATCGGGATAGCTGGGATATGTTATTCTTTGAATGTCAGACGTTTCTAAAGGAACAAGATTCTGTGTATAAGACATACATAGAACAACAAATACTGAGATAAAGAGAAGAAAATGAATATCGATAAACATGACGTCAAAAGTTTTTTTAAACAAAGTTAGTCCGAATGAACACTGAAACTACTGGGTCGCTCCTTTTTAATAGCTCTAAAATTTGCATTGGCGTGGAGAATAATATTACTTTGTGGAATTTGATTTCATGAGCCACGAATATTAAATATTTCAGTTCTGGAGTAGTTGCTAATAATAATAGGTTTTTATCGTTTAGTTTCTTTCGCCACTCAACTGTAAAATAAGCGAAATACTTTTTTAATAATGCAACATTGCACACTTATTTACTTTGAAGTTGGACAGTATTAAGTTGAATTATTTTAAGTTTTTAAGCATCAACAGTAATGAGCACATAATTTTTCACATATTTGATGCATGTTCGGTTGTCTTGAATTCAATTCCATATCAAATTAAATTTGACATCATGTCTTAATTCATGCAAAAATGAGGTATAATTTAACTACAAATATCTTCATTATTGAATGAGCTTTAAAAATTCTAAGACTCCATAAACTACTTATTCATTTCAATCATCGTAAGTATTTGTATTTTCACATCAAAAATATATGTATTATACTATGTGGATGTGACAGTTTTCCTCTTATTTTTAAATATAAGTTAAAATGTTAAAATATTCCACTCCAACAAATTTACGACAGCAATCCATTGCATGGGAGAACATCCCCATCGCATTTAGAAGAATATGCGTTTTGATGTATTAGGTAAACTAAGAAGTAATAATTAAAAGTGTCAACGAATTTAGTACAAAAATAATTTTTGCTTCACGAGTAAAATATTTTACACAAAAATGAACAACGAAAAATAATAAATTTCATTGCATCGTATAATATGAAGTACATATGCATAAATGACTAATCTACTATATGTATTTATAATATTCTAATTTATTTCGGAACAATTTTCTTCGACCATTTCTAACTCAACCTTAACTTGACTTTCTTCTTTTGTCATTTCACAAGCTTCTACCATATGCCTTTGCAAATTACAGTTTCGGCTAAAAATCCTCCCACAATTTAACTTAAGTTTTTCGTTAGCCCCACATTCCTGACTTCCTCTTAAATGCTCTTTCATTTTACATTTTACAAGTTTCACACCTTTTGAATTTAAGTACATAAGAACCTTCACCACCTTTTTTAGGAACATGATCAATTTTCGTTTTCGCTGTTTACTTAAGTTTCTACTACATAGCATAGCTGCCTAATTGTAGTAAGGTTTGATCACATGAGATCCAGGTACATTTATGGACTTCTTGATATGAACTACCAAATTGTGAGTAATCTTATTCTTAAAACCGTTAAAAGTCAATAGGCAATATTCGCATAAAATATTTTGATTTAATTTTCGACAAGATTTTTCAACAGCCTTTTGCATACTTCCCATTTCGTTTTCGTATCAACACTTTCCTCTGTGAAATTACTTTGTGCATAAGTACCTGTATCTTTTGTAAACAAATCATCTGGTTTTTCAAAAAAATCTTCAAAAAATGAGGAAATATTTGATTAATCGTTGTTCTCGTCCGAAACTTGATCATTGTCATTAGAGTCATCGCCCATGATATGCATAAACACTTGGTTATCCAATTGTCTGGGAATCGGACATTTAGTCAACTGTAGTACTGGATTGGTGTCCACTTGTGCAATCTTAGTTAAACATGCAATTAATATAATTATTTAAGATAAGCCTTAATCATTAATAGTATGTCAGATGCTATTTATTTTTACATTACGATTTGTTAGTTGGCTGTATTATTGTTGTTTAACATGGTCAGGCCAGAACCAGTAGGCGCAAAATTTTTAGCGGGTCGACAAAGGTATGATAATCATTTGGTGGGAGAATAGATGAGGGTTATTAGTAATATGGCAAATGAAAAAAAAATGTTAACAAAATTTCACTGCCATCTAATAAAAACTACATGTAATGTAATGTAATGCATTGAAATTTATTCATACTTATAAACTTTCATATCATAAAAAACAAAATATAATCTAAGAACTAAATTAAAACTGTCAAGTATTCCGGATTTTTTTGGACTATTGGCTAACAGACAAGTCATAACCATTAGGAATGCATTACATTACTAACTCTACATATATACGCATTTGTATGTTTCCGCGTCCCAAAAACCAGAATAAAAACAAAGCAAAAATTTACGCAAAGCATAATTAGATTCATTTTTTGTGATCTTATGCTGTTAGTAATCAATATTTTGTGAATACATATTTGATGTGAATATACCTAAACTTTCTGGGGATTTAAAGTTAATGAAAATGAATTATACTTAGAACCCGATAACAGTGTTTTTTAACACTTTCTCTTTAATGGTCTTTCACAACAAAAGACTGACAAGAAAATAATGGACAGACATATATAGCGATTGAAAATTCCAAAACACTTTTACAATTTGTTTTTCATTTTTAATAAAATATTTATACATTTTACATTTAAAAAACAGTTTATGATTCATTCATTCAGTCATGTTAAATTTATTGCTCCTTAATTTTATTTTATTCATAAAATAAACTGAAGAAAAGATTGAGTTATAAAATATATGATATTTTTACTGAAAATAACCGAGCATCTAGTTTTGTAGTAGTCAGTGCTTTTTGACAAATCCATGACAAAATCATACAAACTAACTAATTGTATTACATTTTATTCTAAAAGCTATTTAAAAATATACATACATAAACTAAGACCATATATTTTAATTCATTTTTAGCAATGCATGTATTTCTATTTGTTGAAATATAAAAAAGACAAATTCTTTTTAATCAAATTTAATTAATCTTTCTATCAAACAGACAAGTTAGCGCTTACTAAATAAATGTTTAGTAATGAAATGTACAGAAATGTTTTTCACAAATAAACTCGAATAAGCAATCAAATTATTCGTACCAAGCCAAATTCTCGATCTGGCAAACAATATCATTTCACCTAAGAATACAAACGTTGCGATCATTTCTGTTTCAACTACAAAGTAAAATATCAGATAAATGCTTTTCTTTTGCCGTTCATTTAGACTTGCTGAATCTAGTTTGTAAAACTCTTTGTATTCGTCTATAGAACCTAACAGCCGTTTAGATCGAGTTCTTATTTTTACAAGGTAAACCGACACAAAATTATCCCACCACTCAAAAATACCAGAAGATAATATACCATTCATTCTCGTATAAATAAAAGCTGGAACCCACCCAGAAATGGTGTAGCCAAAATACTTTTTTAATAATGCTTCTCTTCCCACAGATATTTTTGTGACGCCTTTATCTCTTAACATTACCTCCCATTTTCGAATATTCAAATCTTCATCAAGAAATGCCACATTATTACAGTTTTCAAGTTCTTGTAGCAATTCAATTTCCGCACTTATATCATCAAAATGCCATATTGAAAATTTTGGTTTGGTTTTGTTCTGCTTGCTCATATTAATGACTTTACTGTACACAGGCTTTATCCAAACTTTTGAAAAGTTGAAGGCAAATTGATGTGATTTATACATTTCGGTAACATTTTGATGTATGTCAAAATTCTTAGCTGCAACTCTAGATTTAATTCCCAAAATTTGGTCATAACGAATAAAATGTTCATTTATTTTGCCATATTTGATCCAAAATGAAACATCACTTATATTCCAATGAAAATTAGAATATATAAACGCATCTAATGGTAAAGAGTATACTGTATAATTTGAATGAAGTAAATCGCTAAAGTCATGAAATGGTTGAAAGTTCTTTGGGTTTAAGAGTTGATACATGTTGTCGTTTTTATATGCATTACTTATGATTAAAACACTAAATAGGGAACTTACAGCTAGTATTGTGAGCTTTTTGTTTTGTAAAAGTTTTTCACTATATGGAGTGGATTGCTCAAAAAGATTTTTCAAAATGGCTATGAATACTTCATTAGAATCTGCGCAAGGTTTATTTAAAATGTTCCAGCTAAATGGCAGAATAATTCCAAACATAATAATAATAGCAGCCCACGTTTCGTAGTCAAAACTCTGAAAAAATATACAAAACTTGCAATTCGTTTCCCCAAATGTATTGCCACAGGAAATGAATTTGGTTTGATAAAGTGGATGTGCAACCAAAAACAAATAAACGTTGTCTAAAAAATTATTCACTAAATGAATTAATGTGTGTGGTCCATGAGATTTATATCCTAATTTAAAGTTTTTTCCCAGAATATATTCCCAAATTTCGACGATTTTGATGCATAACAAGTTTTTGTCAAGATCTCTAATTAAAATCGTTTTCCTTAAAGTGTTTTCATGATTACAATCTTTTAGAAGGTCAAATGTATGGTAATTTGTCAACAAAATTCCCCATGTTGAAATATTCATTGTATTACGTAATTCAATGTTTAAATTTAGATGAATATTCAATAAAAAATTTTGGTAGTTATTTTGAATTATTCGAACGTTACTTGAGCAATTCGAACAAGGAGATAGCAGCAAAAAAATTTGGTTGCCTTTTTGAATTTGGTGTAAACTGAAAAGAAGAATAACTCTTTGTTCATAGACGCCTCGATAATTGTACCAATTTGGTCGCTCAATATTAGCCCAAGACAAAAACTCATTTGCTTCCGTATCCGAGACAAGTGTAACTAGTACACTTTTTGGAATTTGTTTATTAAATGAGAGTTCGTCGTACTCCCATAAACTTTCTATCTTGGAAAGAAAGCGTGGGGGAAGCAAATAAATAAATTGTTCAAAGTTCCATGTTTTTGTTTTCATTGAAAAGTTTGAAAGACGAATGTGCGTACATATTTCAAAATTTATGTATATGTATTTGGAGGAGCATATTGAAGATTGATTTTCAGACGAAACTGTTAATGCTCTATTTCTTTCAACTTCTAAAGCCAGATTGATTGGTATGTATTTAATATACGTATCCTTTACCGGAAAATGCCGACTAACAAGTAGTGGTTTTTCTGTTGGTATAATGTCGACGTGTTTAAACATATTGATATAAACGAAACAATGTTGACAGAAAGTAATAACAGATCTTAGATCAATATAATTGGTATCGGGATAGCTGGAATATGTTAATCTTTGAATATCAGACGTTTCTAAAGGAACAAGATTCCATGTAAAACACATGCATAAATCAAAAATTACCGAGGCAAAGAGAAGAAAAGGAATATTAATAAGCATGACGTCAAAAGCTTTTACTTAAAAAAAATAGTCAGTTATTACTACGCGAATGTACAATATGAATGTTGGAAAGTTAAATGATGTTTTCAGCTTGAATATTTTCGTTAAAGTCTGGAACTTTATTGAGAAAATTTATGAAACCGATATAATGCGAATAAGTTTTGCGCATTATTTGCTTTAAAGGCTAGCTTAATAAAAGTTCGACATAAATATTGAAGAGTTGATAGAAGAACATATGCTTTTTTAAAGCAGTAGTAATAACTAGTTTTTAAGAAGAAAAGCTCCATGGATTCTATCAGCTATTGCAAGTGAATAATAAACTTGTTGATGACAATGGTAAATATATTGAATGAATTTAACCTATCTAACGTATTGAAAAGTGTTGTGTCGCTACTATTGAAAAGCTTTAATATTTGTATTGGCGTGGGGTATAGTATTGGTTTGTGTAATATGATTTAATGATCCATGAATGCTTAATTTTTCAGTTCTTGAGTGGTTGCTACATAATTGGTTTTTAACGGTTGGATTCTTTTGCCATTTCAGGGTAAAGCAAGTGAAATATTTTTGTAATGACACAACATTACGCACTTATTTACTTTGATGTTGGAAAGTATTTAATTTAATTATTTTTAATGTATCAACAATATTGAGCACATCATATTTCACATTTTGGATTAATCTTCGATTGTGGACACAGAAAGATCCGACCGTCCATGACATGTTCAGTGAAAAGGAAACGAAGACATGACTGAACTTGCCCTCAAAGTTTGAATGCTTAAGTCGAAGGAATCGCAGGTAGTAAGACACTCGGGTTTACTAAAGCTATGAAAAGACATTAACAGAGACATTTTTGCTTTTGAAATAATACGTTCCTGTACGTCGTACTTGCGTATAGATTGACTCTTGTATAAAATGGTTTCGTATAGTTTTTTCAGATATACTGGTGTCGTAGAGCTTATACCCGACAAATCCGTTACAGATTCGTTGGATTGTCTTGAACTTAATTCCATTTCAAATTAATTCCCACATCAAGACTTAATTCGTTAAATAATGAGGTATAACAATAATAATATAATGAATATCTACATTGATGAATGAGCTTTAAAAACTTGAAGACCCCCATAAACTACTAATTCGATTCACTCATCATAAGTACTTGTTTTTTCGCATCAAACGTAACTGTATTATACCGTGTAGACATGACAATTTTACTCTTCTTTTTAAATATAAATTACAAATGTTAAAAATATACCAGTCCAACAAATTTACGACAGCAATCCATTGCATAAGACGATCGCATCGCTCTAAGGAGAATATACGTTATGATAACTTATTTAAACGAAAAATTAATGATTAAATGTTTCAACAAGTTTAATATAAAAAATTATTTGTGCTTCACGAGTAACATATTTTACACAAAACTGAACAATGAAAATAATACATTTCATAGTATTGTATAATAAGCAATACATCTACAAACCTACATGAAGAACTTAGCTACTTAATATTTTTGATATTCATAATTATTTAGGAACAATTTTCTCCGCCCATTTCTATCTCAACCTAAACTTGATTTCCTTCTTTCGTAATTTCACAAGCTTCAACCAAATGCCTTTGTAAATTACATTTTCTACTAAAAATCCTTCCACAATTTGAACATTTAAACTTTGCGCTAGCCCCACATTCCTTACTTTCTCTTAAATGCTCTCTCATTTTCCATCCCATTTCAAACATTTTCTTACAAGTTTCGCACCTTTTAAATTTAATAACTTCGGGATCTTTACGACGCACTTTAGGAATATGACCAACATGTCGTTTTCTATGTTTACTTAAATTTCTACTACTTATCATAGCTCCACAATACTCACATGGTTTAATCACATGAGATCCAGGTATATTTACATTATTTTTCATATGAACTGCAGTAATGTGAGTCTGCTTATTCTTAGAACTGTTAAAAGTCAGTGGGCAATAATCACATGTAATATTTCGATTTACTTTTCTAGGAGATTTTTTAACAGCCTTTGGAGTAATTCCTACTTCCAATAATTGATCGACACTTTCCTCTGCGAAATCACTTTCATCATAATTATCTGTGTGTTGTGTAAAAAAATCATCAGGTAGTCCAGAAATATCTTCACCGTTTTGTGTGAAATGTTTTGGTTGACCTTCGTCCTCGTCCAAAATGTCATCATTGTCGTAAGAATCATCACCCATGATTTCCACAAACACTTGGTTATCCGATATTCTGGGAACATGGCATTTGGTAAACTGGAGTATTGGATTGGCGTCCACTTGTGAAAGTTTAGTTAAACCTGCAATTAAAATAGTGTATATGATTAATAATATGCGATATGATATTTATTTTTACAATAAGGTTTGTTAATTCACTTTAATTTCGCTTACATTTTTGATGAAATATTTTTTGAAAATTGGACAGATTAATTAATTGATCATCAATTTGTTCCTCCTTTGTTAAAATTTTGTCAGTTAGCAAATTAAGATAGTAGTTTATTTTCATTTGGGTAGTTTCCATCAGACAGCAAAGGTTCCCTAAATATTCACTGATTTCTTTACATTCCTCACAGATTTTGATGGAATCATTGTTCCCTTTTGCTTCAATAATTGTTTCTCTAGGTACTTGTAAATAATGGGAAATTTGAAGAATAGTTTTCTTGACAGCTTCATAATTTTCACATTTGTTGGAATAATTGGATGTAGAACTGTTATAACTTTCTTCTACTTTTACACAGGATGCAAATGTAGCTTTGCAACAAAAGAAACAGTTGCGTAATTCAGACATGGTTAGTTTATAGCTTTGTAGTAACTTAACTAATTGTAATTTTAGTAATCAACAAGAAAATCAAGTGGTAAAAATGTTTGTTGTCGTCTAGCAATATTATTAGCTGTAGAGCACGTTTAGCAGGAAGCACGTTTGCTTTCGAGAGAACATGATAGAAAAAGGTAAACAAGCTCAGCTGTCATCAAAAACGAACAAAGTTTTTTGTAGCATTTATAAGTTGTATGCAAAATTCAGTTTTTATCAATCATGACAGTAAGGCAATACATTTAGCATTTAGTTTTTAAGTGTGCATTTAAAGACGTGACCTTTATTCAATTAAATCTACATTGTGGAGTATTCACACAAAAAGAAATAACATTTGCAATTAACATTAGACTGATTTAAATACATATTTAATTTTCTTTAATTTTAACAGAGAATATGATAGAAAAAAAGGAAACAATCATAAACAAAGTTTTCTTTGTAGCATTTTATGAGTTACAAGCAAATTTCAGTTTTTATGAATCATGAAAGTAAGACAATGTATATTTGGACTTTAATTTTAAACTATGCATTAGTTTGGATTGGTGCATACACAAATTTGAATATATTTCTGTGAAAGCCTACATACACCAATTAATTAACAATATGATATCTGTGTCATTATTATTTAATCATTTTGAAAACTACTTACACAATTCTATATTTTGAAGATGAAAAATACTTTTAAAATGTATATCACGTGCTTTGAGCTATTTGGTATTGCGATATCAGCACAATAGCAATACCGAGCATTTTTCGGATGTTTCATCTCGAATACACATATATTATTGATTGCTAATAACAGAAGAGTTGCAACTTACTGCCTTCCAGCCAATAAGGCATTTCCATTATATTCGGTAAAAATGCTTATCAAGGTATGTAGTAGAAACTTTGAAGACAACAACAAAAATTATATCTTATTTACGATAAAAATAATTATTGTGACGCCTAAGCAAAAGATGACCTCAAATATAAGGTAAAGTAATTGAATTTCCTACCTGAAAAGGGTAAATTTTTAGTAAAAAGAACAGAGTTAATTAATTTTTGGTAACGTTTTCAGATATATATCTAAAACTAAAAAGATTTCATCAATATCATATTATGTTATGCCAAAAGCATTGTCGTCGTCATGTCAACAACTTGCATAAACGAGTTCAAAAGTGTGCAAGGTTCTAAATAAAAGAATGGTCCGATATTGATTCTAATTGGCATAAGGGATTTAATATACCTTCTTCCAATCCAACCCAGTTGCTCATTTCGCCAAAAGTAGTAAAACTTGTTTACCTCATCCACAATAATCATGGCAAACTTATGTATGCCAACAGTATTTGCTGAAATAACCACGTCACACCTTGCCAGTATAACCAAAAGTGTTAGTGGTAGTTCAGAATGCAACTTTATCAAAGAAAACTATTTTTTTAGGAAAAACCATGATGTTTGCCGATAGAAAAATGACAAGAAACAAATAAGGGTCAAGCATGGCCAGTTTTAA
>JAQFXM010006638.1:0-12938 GCA_034693345.1 Entomobrya multifasciata | reverse complement strand
TCCGTGGCTTTCAGCACATCAGCATCTCCTTCAAGGTAGTCTTGTCGTAAAGCTGTATAACAGCAAATGTTTGATTTAATTGGCTGAACGCCAAAAAGTTGTTATTAGTTAAGTTAATTGTTGTAAATAAAAATAGCAGTTAATTTTGTAATGAAAGTTGAAGTTGTTTTGAGTTATTTACTGCATCTAAATTAACTTTTTATCCCGTGATACGAACATAAACTGGAATCTTCTGTCTCAATGAGAGTGGGCGTTTTTTTAAAAAAGAAATCAATTGAACAATTTCATCATTCATGTTTCGAAATCACCCCATTCTCAACAAGTATCATTGCAACACAAGGACCCGATATTAAAGCTTACCCTCCCTAGTCACAAAAAGACACATTTAAAAGTAGTGTTTATTCTGATGACATAAAGTAAACTACATTAATACGAAAACAATTGCCAAAAATAAACCATTTCTATTGTTATGCATATGCCTATGTAATAATATTATGAATTACTAGTCAACAAAGTCAGTCTTCGTCTAACCACAAGAGAACGCAGAAGTATTTATCTCTCGCATTTATTTCTCATATAAATATTGAATATTTGTTTACTGAGCGTTGTACGCTCCAGTTGTAATATACATCCATGACATGGTGGAGATGCATGAATGTTTCTCTTACACTCCAAAAAATATTTTCCTACCAAAAACTTATACAACTGTACGATGTCTCAAATCATGCCTTGTCGCATCTCGCCAGAAATTTATTGGACAAAACCCAATCGATTACGAAATCACTGTGTCGCCATCCTTACCCTTATTTATTCATCAATTCGTGATACTTTGATTCCATTTTTGGTTAAATATGTTTGCCTTTCGGAGGAGACTCAAGTAGAATTGCGGGAATTCTGCTGTTCATTAATGGCACCCGTAACAAGGGCCTACAACAATTCCCCCGGAGTGAGGGGTTTTCCTTCAACATCCAAGGCTGCTCAAGCCAGAAACTTTGATCGCAACACAACTCATTCCCACACAACCAAAAACACGCATATTCTAGAAGTAGAATTTGACAATGATGAACAAATTGAAAATTTAATTAGTGAATTCGAACTTATCCTTTCTGAACCTATCAACAACCAACGAAGGACTCTCGTTTGTTACTATTGTCACGGCAAAGGTCAAACGGCCAAAACTTGTCCCAAATTAAAGAAGAAAAGGTGCTACCAATGTGGGGAGCTGGGACACCTGATACGATTCTGTAAAAAGATTAAATTTTCTCAACTGACATTAAATTCCTTCTTTTTCCTCCTATTGGTAAAAAAATTCCTTTTGTCATCGAGTCAAAAGAATTATTTAAAAATTAGTTATTAAGCTCCCTTTAATTTTTTCGATACAGTAATACCTCAGCTTGGCTAGCCAGCAAAGTTAACCAAGAAGAAGTTGCGCAGTCAATCTTTTCTATTTTCTTTCTCATCTTTCTATTATCATTCCACGAGTTTTTGCAAAACTTTCTACGTGCTATAGATGCCCAAGCCTCCTTACAATCGGAAAATAAGAGCAGAATTATTTTACGCCGTGAACCCCAACCGGATAACGACACGGACACGAAAACCGACATCCCTATCAACAAGGAGCAATTTTTAAAATGTGGGAAATGCCAGCAATTAGGTCATCGGAACCGGGATTGCACCAACAAAAGAGTGAAGCGGACACGTCAACCTGAACACCCAGGCTATTCCACAAGACAGTAAAATTTACATACTAAACACTAAAAAATTATATTTTAATTAATGCAAGTTTTAATACAAATTTAAAACGTGAATTATTTCTTATAACAAAACATTTTTAAAAACCATATCTAAAAGTTTTTCGTATGATTTCCAACAGCTTTTAGTGTATTTTGTTTCTTTGCTTTTAGTCATATTACCTTTATGTTTTCAAATTGTGAGCCATAATATTTTATTTTTATTTATATTTAATTATTACTGATAGTAAAAAATCAAGAAATGTATTTTTTCCATAAATTAGGTCAACTTTATTCAAACTAACACAAATACTTATAACGTTATAAATACTTATTTAAATTCGCAGGAGCTCATTCTTTCTCGGAAGATGGTCGTGTTATGCCTATGTAATAATATTATGAATTATTAATCAATAAAGTCAGTCTTCATCTAACCACAAGAGAAAGCAGAAGTATTAATCTCTCGCACTTATCTCTCATATAATTAGTGAATGTTAATTCACTGAGCTTTATACGTTCAGGTTCTAATACACATCCATGAAACTATCACCAATCGTCAACCAGAACTTCAATCCATGCAACACAAAGATAAAATTAACAAAATCCTTCTGTAAAACTAAAGCACAATATCGATGATATGTGATTCTGAACTGAAACAAATCACGATGAACCAATCAGTGGACAATTCGATACACACCTGTCTCCACAATAAGAAGTGGTCTGCTGGCCTGGTAAACGCAATTTTCCTTTGTTTCTTTTTGATCTTGAACCGGCCAACAGTACAGTTTGCTAACCCGATGAACACTAGCAAAAATTTATTACGCCTTCTTGTAAAAAAATTGTTACTTTTTTGAAAAGGTATTTTCCAAATTTCCCGATCATTATATATTGAGGTGTAAAGGTCAACATTTACTTTTTTCGTCCAGTATGTTTACTATGGAATTAGTTGCTAACATGAAAACAGACCAAGTGCAATAGGGCGACTGAATGTAAGTAGGATTTGAGAAACAACTTAATAAGACAAACTTATGATTACCCAAAATTTCAATGGGTGGATCGTTTTATTTTAGTTGTGTTATGTATCACAATTACGATGAGGTCAAGCATCGGGCGCATATTAAATGTATGCGTTATAATTGCATACATTCATAAGTATTATAATATTTCAGCCTGGAACAAAACCTTAACTCCAACCTGAACGTAAATCTACTTTCAATTTACTTAGCTTTTATGATCCAATAGTTAACCTTTGAAATGCGTTTGTGCTTTTCTTTTAGATCACCTTTTAGATATGAATCTAGACACATAAAAAAACTGAGTTCGCGAGACCAGTTCTCTCCAAGTTTATCAAAATTTTCTTAAGCTCAGTTCTCTAAGGTCAGTTAAGCTTAAAGTTAAAGTTTAAGTAAAGTGTATGACAAATACAGCAATAATGCTTAAATAGTTGAAGTACAATTAAAAATTTGCATATTGCCAAAACGAAACTTTGTATGACAACATCTTGCGCTCCCGTGCTCACAATACATAAACTTAATCAAAGGTTAATGCCTAGCTCCAATAAAGTGCCGTGTTACACTTATACTAAATCCAGTGCCAAGTACTCCGAGTAAACCACATTATTAAGCGTACAAACCGTGCTCCATAATAAAACTCATCATGAATCAAACTCATTTCGCAAGACAGTTCGGGTATGGCATTTTCACTATCCTGAGAATGTTGACCCACCTCGCTGTCCTTAGTCCTGATTTTGCATAATTATTCAAAGTCAAAAATGCAAACTTTTGTGCCTGTACATGTTACACAGTTTACCGCACCATATTTAAATAATTTTAAAAATAACTTTTACAACACCAAATACATTTTAGTGTTGTACATACCGTCTCTATCTGACAATAAACTTTACTAGAAAATTTGCATGGGATTTCATCCCAAAACAATAATTGTTAAGTTTTAATGCAACAAGAACTTTCATGTTCCCACAATTGTCTTCTGGGAAAATCAAAGGTGCTATCCATTAAATTTCATGCCCCTTATTCAAACGGCTTCCGTGTTTTTGTGGATGCAATTTATTAAAATCATTATAGTTTAATTTAAATAACGACTAGAAGACTAAGTAAATTTGTTCGATTTTCTTTTCTTTTCTAGCCTAAATTAATTAAACAGGACATACTTAGCTTTTCAAACTAAATTTGTAAATAGTCGTGAATATTTTTACGGACGTTTTACTATGCTACTTTGATGGTGACAATATTTTCAGTCTAAAAGCCCATTGCGGTTTTAGGTGAAAATCAATCGAAAACTGTTTGAATAAAATAATTGACTTAGTCACATTCCTACATCAACTACTGTTGTTTTGTTCTAAATTAACATTTATGCGTTCATTTAAATGAAAACATTAAATCTTTTCACTTTAATACGTTGTGTTAATGACAGTTATGAATATTATGTATCATGTCCAAATTTGTGCTGGATTACTGATTTTACATACTTGGTTTTGTGAAGTGCTCAATAAATGTGGGTTATAAGTTATTCTAAATAATAATTTTCCTAATTGCTTTCGTAATAATGAATTTTAATCCAAAGACACAATACCAAATCACTTCGGAAATTTTGAAATCTTGACTATAATAACGTGTATGCTCTTTGCGTGCCTAACCTCGGTTTACCGAATGATCAAGAATCACCTATCTTCTCCACCTCTCGAGAATATTTTAGAAACTCACGGCGGCGTTCCAAAATCTAAGTATATCTGCATATTTAGATACGAGTATAATAGCATGTTGCAATAGTACGTTATAAGACATAAATGACTACTAATTTTAAAACGTCATCGGTAAATTTAACCACATTTTAGTAAAACCATTTCCAACTAAATATATTGAAGTGTTTGTATAAAGAACCACTAACACTTCAATAAACATCAGTCATTGACTTTAATTCTTATTCGATTCTTTGGCCTGTCCCTATCTAATTTCCTGCTGCTGCGCAAATCTTTGTACTGAACAATAGTACAATGCATAAAATAGTTTAGGAACGTCTGTATTATTAAAAATAAATCTAAAACAACTTTTTAGCTCAAGCAATGCTACCTACTCAAAAATTTATGCTTGCCAGCTTTTTTTGAAAGTAACATTTACTTTTTTACTTCATGACATGGCTTGGTCTTCTTGCACCAAAAGCTAGATTGTATAATCAAGATGGTCTTGTTGCTGTGTATTTGTTTTTACTATCCGTGACGTTACATTTTGTGTGAGATATTTTTTTCTACGACGTGTTATTCAAAAAAATAAACATTGTACGAAGCGTTAACGTTTTTAGAATAAATTCGTCTGGTATATGTAATGTTCTAAATTTAATCTTAGAACCTTTTCCGATGGGTTTGCTGTTAGTCGTTGACCAGTTTTAAGCTTAAATATTGGAGCCGATGTGATGCGGTAAATATTTTGTTATTTTCGCTAGCAAAAACTAAAGTTAGACTTTGTTTATATTTTCCTATGCTCGTTTTCCATCTAGATTGCTTCCTATTGTCCTGACGATATAATTATAATACTAAAACCAAGCACAAATTGTTGTGTATACTGGTCACCTGAAAAACTACATTAAAAGCAGGTTTTCTTCAAATTGGATTGAAAATTTGATTTAAACAAAAGCCACAAACATAAATCAATTTCTAATTTCATTGCCATAATAATTTATCCGAACAAGAAATTTACGTCGCACAAATGCTTAAGAAGTGTTTTTCCTCCTAACACTACACTGAATTACGAGTAGCAAACGAGTGGTCTTACGCGAAACTATCTTCCCGTATAATATTTTTAACAGCTTTGTCATAACAATAGCAATTCTTTATTACGTAAAAGTAGTGAATTTAATTGCAATTAGACAAGTTGCGGCTTAAGTTCTTTTAGTTATGGACCGTTTATGTTTAGTTTAAATTAGTTTACTCAACTTAAAAAACCAATTTGTGTCAGTGTGATATGATAACTTCTCCAATATGGACAATGCATGTTATTTTTAATTAACAATTAATAGTAGACTTATGCAAACGATTACACCGTATTTCTAGTCAGCGGTTCTACTGCAAACCTCAAATCTATTCAAGTGTTAAATCAAACTTTTTAGCAGAAAAAATGTATTGTACATATTGCAAGACCGTTGGACACCTAAGCTCAAATCCGGACAGTGTTTGTATCTATAATTTTAAAAACGTGATAGTAAAATATTCTTAATACTTTAAATTCAAAAAAGTGGTATTCTATTTTCAAAAGAATTTTCTCTTCGTTTATGTACATTGCCAAATAATACTTTAATCTTTTGACAGAAAATTACACGTAATAGAATTGTATCCCGAGAATATCAATTCTTGTTAGGCTTCCCTTATCAAATAAATATGACGTGCTCTAATTTTCCACTATGAAAATACTTAATGCTATCAAAGTATGCATAGTAAAATTACATCATGACTGTACCTACAAACATTTTGTTTCTTAATCAAATAATACCTAACTGGATTCCATGCACCTTGGCCAGCTAGGTTTGTTTCATTTTAAATACTTTTCAAGGTAGAAAAATGTATCAGGGTAACGGGCGCCCTTCATGTAACTAGTGCATTATAATTTCATATAAACAAAAAAGTTTGTTAAAACCGTTTACAAACATGTTATTACTCCATCGAGAGAAAAGACTTAAGTCCGATGCTAAAGTATTTAAAACATTAGGTTTATTAACCTGTTTATGAATTTGACTAGCGTGCTTGACATGTAGCCTTAAAACACTTAATTAGGAAAAGTTTGTGCCAGACTCAGAAATGTACTCATTCAAAATTAATCATCATTTGCTTTCTTTTAGGAAAAAATGTGCCACTTTAGTCTCCGTATTTTGTACAATGTAAGTGGAATTAAAAGTTTAAAAAGAAAGAAAAATTGCTAGTTTTTTAGTTCCCCGCTAATCTTGATTTTTAAACCTTGAGTTCAATAATTCGAAATAGTAATTATCAAGGTATTTTTAATGCATGTTACAATTCATCCAATTCTTTCATTTATCAATGCTTTTTGATTTCACTTTAAGTTTCATTGTTTTATTTGTGAGACTTATTTTATGTGCTATAATATGGTGTTACCTTTCGCGGAATAATTATGCTTGAATAATGTAAAATCTAGACGTTTTATGGTTTTCCTACCATCGACCTTCAGTGTGTAGAAATATTTCATGAAATAAGGAACAACTAGCTCCTTATCCTGAACTGATTTCTAAGGGCTGCTATTTTATTCATCCTCCGAGTCCAATATCAAACGCAATCTGAGCCCTAAAGTGCATTTAGATCCTAAAATTAAATAACACATTAAGTTCGATGTAGCATGCAGAGTATTCTGAATTTAGCAATGACTTATATTTCTATATACACATTTCTTATAATATGTACTCGACCTTATATTTAACTGATATTTTTGGCTTCACCTTACTCCAAAACCAAATAAATGCAATGATTTTTAAAATGAAAGTCCAAAGTTTAACGTGTCAAATAGAGCAAAACAATCCAATAACAATCTTGAACAAGATAGTTTGGTCGTACGCAAACAGCACACATCTTATAAAATCTGTAATCTGATGAAAACCTTCATTTTTGACTGTATGACACTGAAACCAAATCATGCAGCACAGAATTATCAACACGAACAGATTATAGTACTCGCTTCTGGTTTGTTCAAGCAAGTCAATTTAAACACTGTGCTTATACATGCTATAGTCGATTCCCACCCTGACTATCCATAGCAAACATACACAAAAGTTATATTTTGGGGTTATATCTTGCTCGCACTTGTACAAGAATTGAACAAATATTCTAGTTGTTCTTGTGCTAAGACTAAAACCGGGGTAAACATCAGCTAAAAAAAATATTTTTTGCAAAGTAACTCTGAATGTGAGTGTGAAACTCCAAAACCAATTGAAATAAATTAAAGTGATATTATAGATCTGCAATATTTACATTTTACTGCAGTCTTCAGTTTCGTTTTTCCTTCTCAACAAATATTCACACAGACCATGGGATAGATAATTCTACAAAAATGATTTTCGGCCAGATACATTACATTATGTAAAAAATCCTCTGTAATTTCGCTGAGCACATATGTTCAAATTGAAGCTTGTAACCAACTCTAATATCAACATTTGAAAACTATTAATTCACAAAATATTGGTAGCTAGTTATGACATAGCTTTATTTTTCAAATATTTAATACTAACGTCACAATGAAATTTTACTTAAAACAGTTGAATTCAATGCCCAAATGAGTATTTTGCAAAAAAGCCTGCACTAAAGTAAAATTTTGGCACAGGATGAAGTTTCATTGTTTCAAAAATGCTAAGCTAATTTCCCTATTAAGAAGATGACTAAGCGAAGATTGTTACTACCTTAGTAACTTGTATTTTACTTATATATTATATAAAATTGTTGTACCTTAATACATGTGAAATATTGGTTATTCTAAAAGCTGAATGAAATAAATCACCTCTATCAAGGAAAAGTTCTTGCAGAGATTAAATTGACGTGGCCTGATCTTAATTGTCTAATGTGTACTATAATATTTCTCCAAAGAATCATTTTATTCAATAGAAACGTACCATATATTTGTTTTCACGAAGAATATACATTTTTAAGTTGTCGTTTATCATTAAAATTATTCTTTACTATTAAAATAGTTAATCATATCAAATTAAGGAAAACTAAACTTAAAAATTCAAATGTCCCTTTTCTGGCATTGTGTGCGTGAAATTGGACAATTACCCAACATTTTTTCCATGAAATTGAAAATATTGCACGCCTACTTTTTCGAGAAGGGTTCCAACATTTAATTATTTTAGCTCTATGATTTTTGACCCCTGTTCAATTTATAAATCTGGAAAATTCTTCGTTCCCACAAAATTTAATCGAAGATCATTTTGATGTAAGTTTTAACTTTGTTGTAATCTGGAAATAATTACTGATGTTTTGATAACAACATGTTTTCGTTTACTTAAATTAAACACTTTAAATTACACGTAATTTTGGGTTGTGTAAATGGAGTCAGGATGATACTAATCATTTAGTTTTAATTTTTTTGCATCAATTAAATTTACGTGATTCTCGGACACGATAAATATATTGCATAATGAAAAGTATGCATCACCAAACCAGTTAGAAAACAAACCATTTTCAACTCGAAGACCAAACCAAGCTAATTAGAAAATTTATCCTAGCGACAAGTTTCCATTTGGTAGATAAGTAAAACAAGATTATGATGGCTTAGTTTTTTATAGGGGATTTAAACATATAAAGCCTTAACTCATGAAAACAAGCTTGCTTTATAACTTAATAACCGTTTCAATCTTAGATAATATACGAGAAACCACAAAAGTATAACATATTTGCATGAACCTGCTATGTAGACGTAATTGTAAATATGAAAAGATTAATAACTAAATACAATTTTAAGTTGCAGCAGTTAGTAACAAGTCTTGTCACGAAGAACGATGAGTTTCCATTAATAAGTCACTATCGTAGTGTTGTAGCATATGAATTTTCAGTATGCTTTACTCTGCACATTATTATTCAATATTTAACGCCATGAACCTAGATTGTTAGATTGTTTTCTGAAGTTTTACTTAAAGCTATTGAACACATGTATAATTTCTTCTAGATTTGAATTTTGTAGCAAAATATTATTTGCTGTGCATATTAACATGATGACCACGAAATTTTCGAATTATTATAGTATCAAAAAAACAATATTTCAAGTATTTTATCTACACCTAAGGTGTAGAACATTGTTGACTGCGACAAAAGGAGCTGCTTAACATAAGTTGAAGAATTTGATTTTACAAGAATAAATTACGATAAGCCCTTATGTTCTGTCAAAATATATATTCAAACGTTCTAAAAGTTGTTTGCAGACAGACTTGTAATTAGTGAAAAAGATGTAGAAAAAATTCACTCCCTATGGTGAACTTACGGTTAACAAAATAACGATTTACTGTCAACACTCAATAAGACCTCAGGATGTGTTCAATGTGAGAAACATTCTAATGTATTTTAAGTACAAAAGTATCCACTCCGATCATTTAATTTTATTGGTCTCGGTATATAACTAAGGAAATGGTTCTTTAATTATTGAATTCTCAAGATAATTTTTTTTCTGAGTAATTAACAAATCTATTTCCTTATGTATTAACTTAAAACTTCAGATGATAAACGTCCATATAATTTTCAAAACCCTGGTCATCTCCAACGTAATGACAAAGAAATCAGGAACAGGTTATCGGTCGCACTAATTAAAATCATGGAAATTTTGCACTGTGCGAACCGAAACAACAGCTTTAGATACTCAGTTGCATTGACTTAATCTGGCCATTTATACAAGCTTTTCATGAGTTTCTTGCCAAAACACTAGTTTTGATTTTCAAATTCGGTTTGTATTTCGGAGTGAGCCATTTTAGTTTTGATAGATTGAACAGCTAACATTGGTACTGTAGATAAAATGTATATTCCCCAAATTTAAAAACATTCACACCTTGTCATGTTGTCGACTATTATTTTATTGCATCCCATAATAAACAGTTATTACAAGATCTTCATTGCTGGTTCAAACCAACGAATGCGCTAGTAATTTTAAGCTAATCTACTGAAAGCTTTCTTTAGTTTTGCTGAACCGCTTTTGATCGCTGATTGACGCACTGTTTGTGCGAATCCAAATAGTAATAATATTTTTAGGTTAGTACGACTGGCAACTCCGAACAAAGAAAGTTTACCACCAGAAGTGTCCAAGTTAAAGGATTTTTAAGGTTAATTAAGTATAAATCAAGGCACGATGGAGTACCTTAAACCAGTACAGGTAAGGAAGTGACAGGATCAGAGAAAAGATCCTGATTACCACCTTGACATGATAAGGCAAGCTCTCAGAGGAAAAATACTCAGATCTAATTTAGGAGAGACCAGAAATCCAACATCTCTACATAGATTCACGTTATCGTTCAAAACATTCTTTATCTTAATGGTTCAAATTTTTAAATCCTGTTTAAAACTTTTAACAATAACTAACCAACAAACTAACTATTCAATTGTTAAAATATAACTTAATCAAGCATTTAGTGGTAATTAAAACAAAAGTTTTATTTTTAAAGGCCACGTTTTCATTAAAATGCATTTAAAATTTTAACGACATTCGGATTTTATTTGTTCCGAAATTGATACTAAACATTGTTTATATTACGAAGTAGTCAATACGAGCGTTTGAAAATGGCTCGTCCAAATACAAGACTACTAGATGATCCTTTAAAACATGTTTACAGTAAATGAATTATTTAGGAAATCTCATAAATACCAATTAGTTATCACCACACGTTGTTAAAACTCTGTTATCAAAATAATCTGACATCATATCATTAACCGTTGTTTAATTAAAAACAGTTTTCTAAAGCTTATAAAAATGGATGTACTACTTTTTATTTCTTACTTCATCTTTAATTAACAACCTTTAACATAAGAATTAACAGTGTTTTAAAAAATTGTTTAGCATTTTCGTTCTAGCATATAGATTGTAGTGCAGAATACACATTAAAATCAGACAATTCCTTTGTGTAAAACATTTTCAAAGCTTATGTAGATTATCTGTGCAACTGAAAAAAAATCTGGAAAACATGCGTTCCATTTTTAAATCCCTATAAGAAGAAAAAGCAAAACTTCAAGTGAAATAGTTTATTAATTCTCTTATTACTCTTCTAAGATACCAGATGTAATATGATTATTTTCAATTTTAAATTAATGGTCGAGCAATGTAAAATACCTGCATTCAAAGTTCAGTGTCTGTGCTCAAATGACACGCTAATCGATTTATGCTGACAAGCTTCTGATGTCTTGTAAATTTTCACGTGTCATTCACAATTCTAGCAATATTTTTTGTCTAGTTTAGAAACTATTTATGCTGTAGAAGATAATCATATCCCAAAAAATCGCAATACTACTCTAACAATAAGCAAACTGACCCAGGCTCTAAGCAATCTTATATCTCTTATTTCTTGGCCAACTTTCTAAGCACTCTATGCAGGTAAAAGCTTGTCGTTTCTTTGTTTCATAACTTCCAAATCGTAAAAGTATTGCTTTTAAGAAATACTTCGGTAAAATCTTTCGAAGAATTAATTTTTGTAAAACATCGTATTGTTTCCCGTAATACAACATTTTATGATGGGTTTTCAACTCGTAGAATTGAATATTCTGACGAATTCAAAATATTTTAAATTAAATTAGATCATTTTGATTTGTCAGATTTGATTGGCATGAATTAACAAATTCTGGGAACCAATAAAAATAAAAGGGGATTTTTCCGAAAAATATGCTTACTAAATTTATTTGTTTTTTCAATATTGGTTTATCAAATTTTGGTTTACACCAAAAATCTTTTTAATAAACCGACAGAAGAATGGGGAGTTTTCACGGCTTGAAGTTATGGAGCTAGTGACACGAATTTGTGTCTCTTCGTACACAAGCGTTATATAACGTGAGGCGAGTGTTGTTTTACCAATCTTCAGATAAATACGAATTATATTGTACTGATCATCACTTTGTGTGGAACCTCAAGATAAAAAAAGCTTTTGCCTTCCTGCCTTACAAACTCTAAACATAACCGTTCGATATTTGCTTGAATTAGTATGTTTGGCATAACAACAGTTTGAAAAAATCCCAATCTTAATCTTCTTTTATAAGTAAGAACTGAAATACTTGTTACTGCTCCTTGTAAATATTATTTAACTACAATAATAAAACTGCAGCCAAAATGTTTAAACTTTCTGTGGAAATGTTTCATTTGTTTTAGTGTTTGCTTCAAAATAATCCGTTCCCTTTATATATTATTGAAATAAAGCTTTCTTGCCTTGGCCGAGCTCAACCAGACTGTTTCCAGTTTAAGATTGTATTGCTAGTTGCAACCAATGGATAATTTACATTTAGTATTGGAAAGCAACCACTATAGATATCTAAAGTGGATTTACGTGACCTAATATAATTACCCTAAATTTAAAATCTCATAGTATTTCAGAACCACTTGGATGGGTGACCGCCCAGGTGGGAGTAAGACTGTCTTTCCGAATTCCTACTCGACTAGGTGAGTGCTGTACTTGTACAGCCAGTACGGAGTGGGTGTTCTGTAGTTCCCGCAAGGGTTATCACAAGGGAAGTGA
>JAQFXM010006637.1:0-12938 GCA_034693345.1 Entomobrya multifasciata | reverse complement strand
AATCCTTTTTATCTCTTCCCATCCACCGCCTAAGTACTTTGGACGGCCGATGGGAAGGCGACGGTTGAACCATCACCGTACAAAAACAACTAAGTGAGAAACCAACATGATAAACAAAAAGTACACTTTTCTCCATAATGTATACATGTAAAAGTTATTTATTCACATATAAATACATACATTTGATCTTGAAGGATCTTGACCTGGCCATTATTTTATTAGGAGCATAAACCGACGAAAATATGCTTTCTTTTCGGGGCAAATTATACTAAAAAACATTATATTTTATGGTTCACTTGCCTGTATTATTTAAAATGATTGTGAACCATTTAAGCCAGCTTCTATTGTCGCTAGCAGCTTTGTCAAGTATTGAAAAACCCACAAGATAAAAATACTTCTTAATTGGTTTTTTGTTTTCGTCAAATTTAACATTACCAAGCGAGTATTAGCTCTCATATTGCATTCGTGTTGTCCAAACGAGTCTTTATTTTAGATCAATACGGAATGCTGGCTTTAACACTAAAGTGAGTAAAAAATATTGTTAATTGCTTAGCGATGAACTAGTTTGCCAAAGGGTAAAAAAAGAAGAGCAACGCTCTTTTTCAAAATTAACTACAAAAATACAAGCTAACAAGTAAATGCTAGTTTGCAATAGCAACCATTACCTTGTATCGTTACACTTGTAAAAGAAGAACATAACAAAATTGTGCTAAAAACTTTAGACCACGAAACTTGTTTACATTTTGGATATGCAAAGCTTAGTCACATCTTGTACTGTACTGAATAAAAAGTGAAATAATTTTAATTTGGTAATTATTTTGCTACTTGTACTTTGTCTTTATAGTTTAAAATTTAAAATATCGTCAAAACTAAAACTGAAATTCATGCTTATGTAGCAACGATTTTTTTTGTAAGCCAAATAACAATTTCTATCTATCATTTAAAGGATCTTGTTGTAAACTACATTTAAATTTGCATCTTTAATACAAAGCTTGAAAGAAAACTTAACTTAATTTTGTTATTGCAAGATGTGTAATGGGTTCACAGTCAAATACTTCTAACTCATATTTACCATCAATCTTTGAATGTTTCTTATACTTGAGACTCAAACGTGGCCGCTTTTAAGGTAGCGCTACGTGATCAGCTTTATTCAATTCAAAAAATTTGGATTAGTATAATAATGCATAAGTAGAACAGCTTTCTCAGCACATACTTGTATAGACCACAAAATGTTGTTAAGTTTACAAATTTTGTCATTATAATATTCAAGTTTTCCTTATTGGTCTTTTTAAAAATCAATACAGAATGCTCGTGTTGCTTTTGTCGGTAAAAACATTTTTAATTGCTTAGCGATGGACTAGTTTGAAATGAAGTAAAAATAGAAGAGCAACGCTCTTCTTCAAAACAATCAAACAAACAAGCCAAAAAATAAATGCTGGTTGGCCATTGCAATCATTACCGTATATGTCGTTCGTTCAGAAATAAAACTTAGCGAAAGTGTCTTAAATCTTACTGTTTTTACAAATATTTAAGCAACCAGGAAAGTTGTTTACATGACGGATAACCAAAGTATTTTGCTACCATATTGTACTGCACTGAATAAAAAGAAGTATTTTTAATTTTATTATTATTTTCGCTACTTGGGCTCTTTTTATACGGCCTGGAAGTTTTAACTTTCATGT
This sequence comes from Entomobrya multifasciata, assembly GCA_034693345.1. Taxonomy (NCBI): domain Eukaryota; kingdom Metazoa; phylum Arthropoda; class Collembola; order Entomobryomorpha; family Entomobryidae; genus Entomobrya; species Entomobrya multifasciata. Next base: position 11,256 of record JAQFXM010006637.1, on the reverse strand, counting down.
AATCTAAAACTAAAGTACTGCCAACTTATAAACCTTTGTTTTTCCGCTGGTCAAACTACAATTTTGATTAAAGTGGCCGCTTTGTAGGCTACCTTATTTGAAAACAATATAAGCTGTTGCATAGGACATTTACGTTTGTACATTTGCATTTGCATTTAAGGAAATTGGACTCAAATTTTTTTATTGAAAAATGTGTAATAATATCAGAGTCAACTGCTTTTCATATTTATTTGCCTTTAATCTTGGAATGTTTCTTATATTTGCAACTGAAGCTTTGCCTTTTAAAAACCATTTAAAAATCTTAAATGCCTTTGAAGGCTGTAATATACGTGTTATCAATTTTGAAGGGTTGTATGTAGATTTTGCATTAATACGTGAACCCGTTTTGCTTCTTCGCTACTTATCTTACTGCAAACCAAACAATTTGTTTCGATTTGAACCTGGCTCTGCGTATTCATCATTCCAATTCCAAAACGTTTCTGATTGTCAGAAATATTTGACAGACAAAATAAATGTTCCTCTAAATCAAGCAGGAATAATACATGTCACTCAAACTCTTACAGAGTCATTTCAACTCAAAAGTAAAAATCAAAATTGTGAGGCTAACGTTTATCTTGATCCACCAACCGAAAAATATTATCCGCAGCTATACGTTAAAATTTCATTCTGGCATAATAATCTAAAATATCCTGGTTCCATCGACTTGGAAAATACGACGGAAACTTGGAACCAGCAAAGTGCCCTAATAAATCCTAGTTTGGTCAACTTGGAAAAAAACTCAGAAAGTCAAAAGTGGAAAGTTGACTACTTGAATACAGTTCCAATGATTTCTCTTCTTATTTGCAACTTGACTGCGAACTCTATCTGTGAAAGTGAAGAAGATGTCAAAAAATGGATTTCTGGAATTTTCTATGATTATGAGTTGTCAAGATTATCAAGTACGATGCTCATATTGGAAAAATCGTCCGTAACTCTCAAAATATTTTGTCCGTATTGTGATCCCTGTAATTCATTTAAAATCATATCTTTGCAAACCAAAATGATTCCAACTTCTAAAAAAGAACTTCATAATATTCTGCAAGGAAATCAGCAAATAAATTTTGACCCCCACTCAGTTATTGTAATGATGATTCGAACGGGAAGGGAAGACGATGACTTACGAACTCGCAAAGCAGTATTAAAATACATTCAAATGTATCCAGTTGAAGGTCATCCATATTGGGCTGCCGACGAGCACTTTCTCTTATTTCTGCTGCCGAAGTTAGTTAACGTAACATTTGCTTATGCCGATGGCAAATATAATAAAAGATGGAGCAACTTGGAGACTGATGGGTGTAGCGCAAAAAAATCTATAACCTTTCATCCAGCATTTCGTCCAGTGATTTGGTGGACCCAAGCCAAGTCTCCGATTTTGCTTCAAGAGCCACGGTTGGTTACCTACATTAATCAACTTACTTTTGTAGCTTGTCATATGGAACAAATGCATTTGATAAATCAGTTAAAAGAATTATTTTCTCCTTTCGATTTGCCAACGTGGTTGATCATATTGACAATATGTCTAATTGTATCTTGGATTGTCATAGCATCGAACAATCAGAAAACCTTTTCGAGTTTCTTAAACGTCGCATTTTCACTGTTTTCGTGTATCACAGATCAAAGTAGTAATATTTTTAACATTAAAGATAAAGTATTAAAATTTTCGTTTCATTGTTTCGTTTTCTTTGTTCCTCTTACATTGTTGTGTTTAAGCACATTTTACAAAGGAGAAAATGTCACGAGACTTACTGCAGAGCCACCTCTTATCCAATTTGACACTTTTAAACTATTAGAAAAATATAAGTTTAAGACTTACACGCGTCGATATAATTTAAAGGAATTCTTTAATGCAGAGTTTTTTAACTTGACTGAACTTGATAAATTATATAAGAAACACGGGTCTGTAACATCTCACGAAGCGTTTCCAGTCGTTTCTGAACTTTGGTATAGGGTAATGATCTGGTTACGGCCACTTGGTACAGTCAAACTTGGTTTAAATTTATTGAAAAGTGAAATACCAAATCAAATGTGGACATATCTCAACAACTCTGCAACGTTACCAGATTACGGACAAGGGTATCACTAGAAGGATTCTATAATTTTAAATATACATATGAAAATGTGCAAGAAGTCTGCAATTATATTACAAAAACACCAAGCAACCAAACTTGACACAGTTTTAAAGAAAATGGGGAAATCAAGCTTTCTCGGCAAAGACAAAATAATTGAAACATTTTGGGGGCATAAATTTGTGGAATATTTTCCACCAAATTTGGTCCTTCGAGCAAGATATCTTTTCGATGCTGGGGTATTTGAATGGTGGCAAAAGTTCTTAGAATATTCTCTCGTTTTAAAAGTCAATGTTCACGAAAAACGATTATTTGCTACATATAACCAAAGCATTTGAAAACGGGAAAAATAAAACAGCAGCAATTGTGCTAAGTATTATCCCTGCTTTTGGGTTGCTTTTGTCCATAACTGCATTTATATTTTGTGAAAAGTATATCAAAAAGATTAAGGGTTTATTTACAGCATTTTTTAGATTTGTCGTTAAATTGTTTCAACGTTTGTACTTCAAATTTGTATTGAAATCGCAAGTAGAAGATGAAAATATGGTCACAATCATTGTTCAACCAAAACTGTAGCGCATGATTTAATACAAACTCGTTAACGTAGTTATCCTTTTAGAAACTTTAGATTTTCTTTTCTTTTTTAAAGTACCAACTTACCTTGTTTTATTAATTAGCTTTATCTTAATTAATTTTGGTGTTATATATATATGTATATAATCTACTGTAAAATGTTATTATAAATGTGCTAATAAAAAGCTGCTTATTATACATGGACATCATGTTTCCCTTAGTGTAAATTTTACAAGTGAGTCGCAATTGTTTATTTCCATCCGATTTCGTCCGCGACAAGCTACCTTACCAAAGCTACTACTATTTTGTTGCACATTTTCATGTCAATTTATGCTAGTTAATGTGTTCTCATTAAGTTATCAGTAATAAATAGACTAATCAATTTTTCATGCCCCAAATAAGCATTTAAAAAATTGATTCTGTGATGAAAAGTGAAAAATAATGGTATGTTATTTTTTGCGATACTGAGTTTAGAAATTCGAAACTTGGAAATTAGCTACTAAAATCTAAAATATTTATGTATCTCAAGACAAATTGTTGGTAAAAGCTATCCAGGCCTTCATGAAGCCGAATATATGCACGAATGTGCTGTTTTTGCATGAAAATTCAACAAAACCTGATTTTTATTCGTAGCTAAAATGTTTCTTACTAAACAATGTAAAATGTTTATTTGATTGAGTAAACTATCTTGGGTGCCAATGATTACTAAGAATAAAATCAGTTTTCTTGTAAATTTAACCACTATATATCTTGCGGATTTTTGATAAGTTCCTTTACGGTGTCATTTTTAAAGAAATCTATTAGTTGTTGGTTCTAAAACATTGCTATCAGACAGAACAACTTATTCCTCAATATACTCAGAAACAGAGGTAAAAGTTTGAAAGTAAATTATGCGTCACTTGCTTTCAAAACGCTATAAAACTTGGCTAAAATTTGGCTATAAAGCACACAAACTCAACTACTACTCGTAAATATAAAATTAAACCTTGTAAATTAAGTAAACATGATAACCAAGACTAACTAATTGATAGATGACAACAAGTTTTGAAAAATTCCGTAAGTCAATGGACTCAGGGGCAGACTAATTCTTGCGTACTGCGCAAGTTATCAAAAGTTTTTATACAATTTTATGGACTAACTAACAAAACTGCGTTGGTAAGATTAGTCATCAATACAACCAGGTAATCCATTTGTGCATCCTGATTAAACGTCAGTTGTGTGCCAAATCTAAACGCCAATTTGTACTGACAGTTCCATTCAAGATAATAGTGATAATTTGGATTATGCCTGTTGAAACTATGCCAACTACCTTTTTGATCCTCAATAAACCTTTTGCTTGTATCATGAATCTGCACAACCCCAGGCAAAAGCAATAGCACCCCAGTTGCATGATTTGATGCAATCAAAATAAAAGCCACAGTCATATATACCGGTAAGTTATCCCAACACTGAATTGCCGTCCACCAACCAATTACAATTACTACTTGGGTAGTGAATATACAAAATACTAAAACCTGACGCCAGAAAAAGTCACTCGTCTTCATTACAATTCTTAACTGAGCATAGAGCCGTAAAGCTATTCGATTAGAATTTTCAGATATCCGTAACAATTGTTTGAGACAGTTTATCAAAGTGAAAACAAAAAAGACTAAAACGAAATAAATTATCGACATGAAACGTCCTAACTCAAAAAAGCAAATGCTCAAAAGTAATAATCGGATGCAAGGAATTACTAAAGTATACAATTGGCCCTGTTTGTTTGAAAATTGAATCAATATTTCAAAGATGTAGTAAAACGGGTCTAAATTTGTCCAAACGAAATAAAATTGCGCCATTACAAGTATGACTGGTGTTGCGAAGGTAATCAAAAACAAAAATAAACCTTCCCAATTTCCAGATCTTTTTTCCTTCAAGTTGTAATCTAAAAAATTAAAAATATTACATACATTTGGATTGGCCTATCTTAAATTTAATAGTTCAAAACTTACGTTTTCGTTCCAAAGCAAAAAGCTGGTTCATCAGTGGTTCCATTTCGGTTGCTCTAAAGTAAATGAAATAAGTAGCCCATTCGACTAAAAGACCAGATGCTATAATCAAAAGGATGAGTATTCCAACAATTTCAATTTGTGTGTCGTGGTGAAAGAATTTTAAAAGTGGAACAGATATGCATGTCCCAAAACCAAGCAATGTGCTAATAAGTACGACTGATGTAAGCCATGGAATGTATTTAAATTTGAAAACATTATCTACTTTGACAGAAATTAAGTTGCGATGGAAGTGGAATTCTAAAGGATACGGGTAAAAGTGGTGGTATATAAGGCAATGTAATTTATAGGCTCGTTGGTTTAGAGAAGTATTGACTGAATTTTGGGGGAAGTTTGGAATTTTCGGCATGATTATGATTCAGTTTCCTAGATTTACGAGAACAAACTAATTTTATGCAGAAAATAAGGACGCTAGAATCGGTAAGTGTAGTGTGTCGGTTAACATTACATATGTGCTTGATTATATAAGGTAAACCAAATATCTAATTAAAATTAAAATCACTTTGTCAACAAAAGTGTTTTTCAATTTTCATGTTAACCAATGTGGATGTGGAATTTGCTGACGATTATGGTAAAGTAATAAAAATAAGTGACTCGTATATTATTTGGAATAAAATCCGGAGGCAAAGCTATCACTAACATAAACTTTTTGCTCTCTAACTGTAGGTATAAACGGGTTAAGAAACTACATTGAATTTTGTTTTTCTTATTGGTATTAGGTCATATGCATAATTACCACTTAATCAAGCTCAAATGGTTCCCCCCAAGAAACAGGTTTATGGAATTGGTTTTGCATTTGACTTTCAGAGCTTTTTGGTCAACCATAGTATTACCATAAACCAGTTTTTGCTAAACAACCTTTTAGGCATGCTCTTAACTTTTGCAATAAGTATGCGAGAAAGCTTTTAATTACTTTGGCGGTTATTTTGAGATAAAGTAGTATTTAATCTACTTAAGTTTATTAGTTTGTGTTAAAATCATTACTATTCTTGGAAAACAACTTAAGCACGACATAGTCAAAACATCGTTAAAAGAAAGGCTTAGTTTCGTATTTTTTATGGTTATTTATTTTCTTACAAGGAACACTACTTTAGTGTGAGTTGCATAAAACAAAACGAAATGTCGATTCTAGGACAATTTTGAGCGTAGATTACGATTTTGAAAACAATTTGCTGTAAAAATAACATCTAGTTGCTCTTTGGTTACTTAGATTGCACCAGTTCTGTATACGTTTTCTTTATAACAGGCATATTCAAACAATATAGACACTCGGATGTAATTCTATATTAGCTTGTCGATTAAAATTTACTCCAAGGGACATTGCATTTGCTTATTTAGGACTAAAATTTCTTATCTCATGTATGTAATTCACCGAAAAACAAACGAAGCCACGGACGTCATTTAAATGAGAGAGTAAGTATAACGATAAAGCGAAAACAGGATATTATTTTTACAGCAAAATGTTTTCAAAATTGTAATCTACGCTCAAAATTGTCCTAGAATCGACATTTAGTTTTGTTCTATGCAACTCACACTAAAGTAGTGTTCCTTGTAAGTATTATTGAAAAGGCAATTTTTAAGCACTGTTAGCATTTAATTTGGCAAAATGTCAAAAATATTGCACTAAAATATTTTGGTGTTTTCTTGAGTTAAACTGAATATATTTCCCGGTGATATACAGGAAGGATAAGTAAAGGCAATCGTTACTTTTTATAAAACTCATAATATCAAAACAATGTGAGCTTTAATGCAATTATATTTTAAATGAATAGAAAGCTTGTTGAAATAGTTTTAGGTCAAGTCACTCCACTTTGTTTATTTTCCAGTAAGTTTTTTTAATAGGTAATAATTTAAATGGATTTTTTCATGCATTATTAAGTCTCTAAAAAGCTGTCATAAAATCTGTTTAGGCTATACACTATACTTAAAAGCATGTGAACTTGAACATGCGTTTCCTTACAATTACAATGGAAAGCAAAATATGCTATTCAAAAACCACCAAATCAATGGCCGCTTCTTCTACAAAATTTTCTTTTCGATATAGATTCTGATTTCTTTGTGTATACTGCACCAAGAACTTTAATACGTTTAATGAGAGCAACAAGCTTTAAAGCACTAAAAAGGAAGTGCAAATCAACTGTTTAGGATATGCCAAAAACTGAAGTGGATAAATAAAAATGCTTTTAAAATTCTCCTTACTTATTTCTCGAAATTTATACCATGAAAGTTACATCGGATCTGCATATAAATATATGTATGTATACAGCAAAGTAAACTTAAGTTTTTTACCAAATGTTTGCCTATTATTGTTCAGAGTTCCCGCTATAATGTATACTCAAGTTACCCTGAGTAATTAACTCTACAAATAATAATTCAAATTACTGCATTGCCAATCGTATTTTCAGACGCATTAAAATCAAAAATATTGAAATAAATGAAGTGTAATTACCTAAATATTAGTTAAGACACTCATTCAACAATGGCTTACTAAAACAACTAACTGTTTTTATCCAATTTGTGTAGTATTTTTGAACAATGTGCATTTTAAATTAAAATAAATTTAAACTCCTAAACATCTAGACTGAAAACCAAATACTGCAACAAAGTAAGACAAATCCATTTAAAAACCAGCCATAAATCTTGAAATATCATCATCAATCACTCAAGTACACATGTGTAATACGCATTTCATCTTATCATAATTTAACTTTTTTTTTGTATTTTTTACAGTTAATATCTTAATCAAAAATTACCCTAAATTACAAATGCAATTATACTATCCCAATTTTTATAAATTTACTCATTACATATCTTCAATCCCTACCATATTTACAACTAATCCATTTTGCTAGAAATTTACACTTTTTCTACTATTAAGCGATAAACTAGTGCCTAATTAAAGTACATATTCTTCTGTCAAATTAAACAGCACACATGTATTTTCCCAGATTTTTACTCGACCTTGATTTTCTGGAAACTTGTACTTAACAATCTAATTACCATGGATATACTACACCTCTTAGGACTGTAATAACATTAAACTAACTGTTTGATTAATTGTAAAATCTTGAATATTTAATGGTGTCAAACGATCCAGAAAATTGGATCCACCAAAATATATTTTGAAACCTGGACAACTCTTTTTCCATCTTCTAAACCATTTATTCTTTTTCAACTTAGTATTTCCATCAATCATATCTTGAACTCCATTCGAAACATTACACACGTCTGCCAGTATACCAAAAACAAACATCACTGTACAAAAGAAAACTCCTTCACCCCAAACGTACAATAAGTTGTACCAAAGTGGTCCACCAATTACCTTTCCAGAAATCAGAGAAAGTGTATTGTTAAGACAAGCCGTTTGCACTGCAATGAGACATGGAATTGCACAACCAATCTGGAACTGGGAAAGATTCAAGCGATAGTGAATGGACATGATTTGCAGTTGTCTGTGCAATAACGTGAGTTTCCTTAAGTGGTGAATGTTATCTCCTCGCACTTGCATGAACGCTCTATAAAAAACAAAGGAATTTTAATTGTTATATTACATCATTTATTCTTTACTCAATTTGAAATAAAAATCTAAAAAATGAAATGTCTTACTTTCCGAATTGCTCAATATTTGCTCGAAAACAGTTTCCCTCCACAACATACTCCAAACACATTATATATAGCCATCCAGCAATGAAAGGAGCCCAAAGAACATATGCGCTTAATGATAAAGCTGCTTTTGTGAGAACTTCTTGTAAGCTCCAAGTAGGTTCAAGATAGAATCCAAGTTTATCATCTTCACATTGAGTGTTCAACCAATATCCGGCATACGCAGGGAAACATGGATTTCGAAGAATGTCTCCTGCATAGAAAACTGGATAAACTAGTCCAGTGAAAGTCAGGAAATAGAGCATGCCTCGAAGATACAAACCATTTGTAGAAGGGTTTTGATTAGGTTCTTGTTTCGTAATTTCCAAATACTTTGCAAAATTTTGCTCAACTTGAATAAAGCCATTGAAGAGGTTGACGACTCCGGAAAGCTTGAAATAATTTGTGAATTCACAGGAAAGTATTAGTACAGCACTGATGATGTACATTATACTGTGTGTGATGACAATGAGTGACGTTGACTCATCTAAAACTTTGTAGCCTTGAATGAACTGCACAATTGTGTAGAAAGTAGCAACTGCTAGTCGCCAACCTAATACGTTTAGTTTCATATTGGACTTTGCTTCTAGTTTATTAAAGTTTTTACTCCATTGGTATGGGAGTCCCCCACCCAAATCAGAAATTTGTAGGCAACGCTTGACATCCTCAAGAAGGCCACGTTTTCCAATTAGGTTCATGTTTCTCAAGTTAAATAGCTTGACTTTTGAAAAACCAAAAAAATATATCGTTTTAGATGTTTAATTGAAGATATATTCTACTTCGAAGTTTTCCCGTTTCTCTAAATATAAGAAAGCTTAAATACTCGAAAGCGTAAATTTCAACTGAATACTAAACTAAAAGTCTAACAGCTATTTATATTGCTGTCAACATAATTGATAGTTTAGTTCCACCGTTTTTATATCTTTCCGCCTTGTGTGCTATCTGACCTACTATGAATGAAAAACAAACATTCTTAAATTATTAGTATTTGCGCCAAATGGCGGTATCTTTATGTAGCTGTTATTGGATGGGATACCAATTATTACGAGGGTTGAGTCTGTTCATCGTAGTTATGCAATAAGCATGCTTGTCTGGCTGTCTTTTTTTCTGCGAAGGATGTAACGATTTATTTCAACAAATGGTGTTCAAACTTGGTTCATATTTATTCCACGTCAATGACTCAATAATAGTAAAGCTTCTGGCATTAGACGCACTGGGAACAGAAGGGTATAGAATGTCATATGTTAGCTTTGGGTCAAAACTTTCAGTGCTAATTTCAATTTGGTGGGTCCAAGGAGGCCAACTAACTCAACAGCGTAAAATCTTACTACCATGAAACCTGAGGTCAACTATAGCCTTTACATGTCGTTATATAACAAATTATATCTACATTTATCTAGCTCATTTCTTCATGCCTTTACGAGCCTATTGCTATACGCATGAGAAACTTTGCTTCTGGTAAACAAAAATGTTTTTAAGATAGTGTCAGAACGACTTCGCAATGTTTCTTTAATGGAGTTAACTATGATAAGAATTAAGAAATCCTATACCGAGTTTCGTGCATTAGGAATTGCGTAAGTACTTCTTAAAAACTAAACGCTTAACTATTGGGTTGTTTACCAGTTTTTAGGTTGATTTTAAGGGTATTTTGAAAGCATTTTGATTGTATACGAGATTCGTTTTAAATAGCATTTAGTTTCATAGTTTTATGAGAAAACCTTATCGTTAGAACTTAAACATCCATGTAAAGGTTCCATTTCGTATGGATTTGTTATCATGATCGGTCCCGTAAAGGCTTATACAACCGATAAACAATCATAAATGAAATATGTATCAGTTGACTTCCTAGTAAATAGTAAAAAACCAAAAAAAGGTAAAGTAGGGAATTTTTTACATTTCGAGCAAGGATTGACCTATAGCACGCACAATTTTGAAACTAAAAAATATGCTGAGAACTTAATATACTCTGCTAATCAATTCAATACTCCGGACAAGTGAAAAAAATGTAGAATATAATATAGTAATCTCCACGTAGCTGTTTAATCAAGATATTCAATGCTTCACCTTAAATTGTGACTAAACTGAAAACAAATACTGCATATTTTATCATGTTTTATGGAAGGCTTAGCTAACACTTTACACGCAATGGTCCAGCTTGTGGATTCAGATATTCAAAATCACATTTGTCCGGAAAATTTCAAAACCGTCGTGAAACGAGATAATAGTTTAATTCGATAGGCCTCCGAATTTGCAAATGCTCGTTTTGCTTTATTTACGTTTAATTATAAGTCATCGTTTTATTTTACGGCATTTAGAATGCATTTTACATGCTACATTTTTATAATACAGCAATATGATTTGATTGGTGGGGTAGTTGAAAAGCTCTTCTGGACAACAGTTTGGTTCGACTCTATTATGCTGACCCATTACAACTACAACTTGGCCTATAGACACGCTACGTGTCTATATATACATTTTTTACGTGTCTATATAGACACGTGGTACTAGACTGCATTAGCAATGGCGGGAAACGTTAGTAAGACGAGTAAGCTGGTTTTGAGTCAATTGAAACTTTCTGCTTATCATGTATTTCAACTCAGGAATGGCACTGAAAGAAGGATTTTTCAGATGAAGCAACGCTCCGGCAAAAGAATTCAATGTATGGCAGGTTCCTTGTATTCATTTGAGTATTTCATTGTAATGTGCAGCATTAACAAGTCATGACAAGTCATGAAAATGAGTACGTAGATGAATGCTTGTATACGTATCGCGTTTTTCTTTCCATCGAATTGGAGCAATGTGTGGCGAGTCATTAAGTTTAACCAATTTTTCTGACGAAATAGAAAAGTTTAGACCTGTAGTTCCTTGACAAAGTTTGATGTACATTGACT
>JAQFXM010006636.1:0-12939 GCA_034693345.1 Entomobrya multifasciata | reverse complement strand
TGTACATTTAACATTAAGTTTTCAAAAAATTACTACTATTTAAAGGTTGCTATGTTGTTCTTTCGCCAAAGCCATCATTTAATAATACGTTAAATATGAAATTTAAAAATAAAAATGTTCATGCTTTTAGCTAATAATTTTGCATATATTAAGTATCAACTATCGTTGGAATTATTTTAAAGCTTTTGAACATGGAACCACCATGATTTCAAGATACTCTTTTGGTATTAGACAACGCCGGTCAAAATGTTTTTATTAAAAGTAAAGATCATCAATAACAGAGATTCTATTGATAAAATATTCAGTATGACATATCATCAGTGCCCAGTTATTTATGACGCTGTGGCTCGAATCATTAAATTTTCAGATGATTGTTAGAAGTTAGGATTCACACCTGAGGTGAGGTTGTGTGATAAGTCGCGTATACAGTAGTTCAAATACCAAGTTTATGTACATAACCTCCTTTTACGGATTACTAGCAGAAGGATCAACGGTATATATTTGCATATTGGCAGTGCGGTGGAATTCTTCTCAAAAATATTTAAATGGCGATGTCATAAATGGCCGAAAAAAATGAGCTACACGTATGATTATATTAGATAGGCACGAGCATTATAGTTGTATACTATGCATGTATTTTTTCATACAATAAGAAAAGGAACATTTCCCATATTAGAATCGACTACGATGTTTATATTTTGATCGGAAGAATCTATGAAATGTAAGTAAAAGTGCTATATGACACTTTCAGTTTCATGAGTAATGAGTATTGTATATGAGATGTTTGTAAAATTTACGAGCGTAGGTATTTTATAACGGTAAGGTCGTCCAACGGAGTTCCTTTGTTCTTGCTTATGTCATTTATTCTTAGTTCTACTTGGTTGTCAATCAAATGACGTAAATTCCTTATTATTGACGTCATTTTTGTCGTCATAATAATAGATCAATTTGTTGCAGAATACTTTTTTATTCGAATCAATTAAATCTAAATCAACATTGAAATAAGAATTTATGTATGTAGCGTTATTTCTAAAATATTCAAACGATAATTACTGATAGGGTAGACTAAACGTCATCTTAAGCTTACAGTAAAAATTGATGCATCATTCGTTTGCTGGAAGTACATAACTACTTGGAAGAAGAAAACAAAAGAAATGACTGAAAATGACATATAACAACTTTATTATAACACATGAATTAGATTCTAGACAATTCGCATTAACAATCGAAATTATTGACAGTTGATTTTGATTTCAAAGATGGCAACAACAACTAAAAATGAAAGGCAAGTTTTTAACGATGCATGGTAATATTGAATGCGACATTAATTTAATTCAGAATTCTTTTTAGATTAAAAATTTAAATAGAATAACGAAAATACTGAATTTTATAGATGTAAATTCTAAAATTATTATAGCATGTGTTGCATATTGCAATGAGTTACGAATTTTTTTAAAGCAATATATATGCCCATACTAATATTCAGATGCTTTAAAATTCGAAATCTAAAACTTTCAATCGTAAAGTGAAAAATTCGTGGTAAGCCGTTTTGTTAAGTTATTTATAAATATTCGTTATGGTGTCATGTAAAATGTACTTTTCAATATGTGCTTGTCACATTTTAATTTTTAACAGCTTAAAAATTATTTACCAACATCGGTTAACTTTTGAATATAATTCAGAATATAGACAAGCGCAAATTTTGCTCATAAAACGAGCAACTTGCCACAAATACTAAATGTGCTACTGTAATAAATATTCAGACTGTCGTTGATTAAAAGGAAAAATTATATCACATTTCCTTACGTTTGCAATAACAAGTCGAAAATCAGCAACTTTTGGCAATCTGATTTTGTATATTTGGTGACACAGAAAAAGATCCAGCCTACCAGTATAGCAGCTATAGCTGACCTTTCTCTGTTCATTGCACTCTTGCTCTCGCCTTGTCCTGTCTACTGCTGCTGTTTGTGCTTTGCTTACAGCAAACTGTATAGCACACATGCAATCACAAAATTGCTTGCTATGTTTTATAAGTTTATATAAAGCTATTAATTATCAGAGATATCATCATTTTCATATTCATATTGTACACCTCTCTACTTTATTGCCATATAAAACTGAAAAGGGAAAAAATAATTCATCTTATTTAAACCTAATATTTTACATTAGTTGTAATTGAAGTACCAATGAAAAAACTTCCATTTAATATGCTAGTACGATTGATATAATGAACAGGAATTCAGGATGCCTCTAAAAATGTCTACTAACTTCTACTACACCAATTCCTATCTCACGCATGCAAGCATGTTTATTGTTTGGTCAAATGTGACCGTCTATAAGTTCGTACTCTTCAAAGGTGACTGTCTATTGTTTTAGCTCACATGCAACATGTAATTGTTTTCAATGTCTTTTCGTTTGATTACTTCCAAAGATTGGATGTGCAATTTCCTCTTAACTTCCTTGCTAGCTAACAAATCAAAGACTTTTAAAATATTTATGTATATAGCGTTTGGTTATACTTCATTGATACTTTGTGATTGTTCACAAATATACGTTGAGTGAATACGAACGTTATAAAATAACGATGGTATTGTTTATAACACAAGATGACGTGAAGTTGATTATTCACATTGTATCAATTTTATCAACTTATATTTTACTAATTTTTACATCACATTAAGATTTTATAACGTATACTTTGGAAGGTGACAAGTATAACAAGTTGTTCAACTTTGGCCAATATTTACCTTAAAATAAACATTTTATTAAAAAGCACGGAGAAAATAAGAAGCTTAGTAATTTTAAAATTCTGCTCTTTTTGTACAATTAGTATATTAAGTATACATGACATGTACGTTTATTAAAATGAAAAGCCACATGAGTGTATGAACTTAAGTCTCAAGTTCAATACAGAACATCAGAAATTAATTTGAAGGCTCCTAACAAAGTTGAGTAACTTTAAAACTTTAATCTTGTGACTAGTTCATGAACAAGGTTGTTAAGCCCACAGAACCGTGAAACACTAGAGTGTTAATCACAAAATGCAGTGATTGGAAAATTTGACAGAAAGACTATTTCTTTAGCTGCTACTTGCTTTGGGTTCATTATCTTTTCATTAATTTAAATGTTAAGTTCAAACTTATGCGTAGGAAGTTTTTCTTCTGTTGCAAAATATTAATCATTTACTCACATAAGACTTGTATAAAGATTAGTATTTCATTCTACTTCAGTGTATCCAATAATAACTTTTTCCGTTGACTGTATAAGAACAATAGCTTTGATGCCTATATTTTCTTATAACAAATTGATATTTGGCAACGATTCCAGAAATAGATTCAAAGCTTACTGCTCTGCGTCTGATCTTTTGTTTCCTAGGTTTCGAAACGTTCCTACTCCCACACGTTTCTAAGTAAATGTTTATTACCAAATATTGCGGTGTGACAAATAATTGGCAAATTCCTATTTTTGGCAATTTATTTTCTGTTTTTGAACATGATTGTTATTCGGATTTTGGAAATATAGAATATCGTAGTCTGGTGGTACAAGGTGCTTTAGTTTATTTGTCATTGGAGGTGGGAAAATAAGGTCGTTAAGTCAAACACAATCGATGTGCTGGAAGTTAAGGCCATCGCGAACGTTACTATGGAATGAATCAAAAATGCTCATACGATACATTGCTAAATGTTGGCATAAATCTACCATAAATACAATCGAAATTCATTTTTAACATTGATCGTACAGGTATAGGCTTTACTTAACTGTGGAAGGTAGACACACCTTTTGCCTAAATAAAAACATAAAATTTTGTAGGTGTAGCAAAGGGTGAAAATATACTGGACGCACTTATAAACAAAGAGGAAGAAATGTTATAAGTTATGATGAGAAGTATTGTTGCATTGTTCACATGGAAAATGCTAAGCAAAGAGCAAAGCAACATTTTCTTGCTAGATTTGGGGCTTGGTTGACTGACTCCTGCAATACATTTTCTTACTTGATGGTTGCCTGCTGTTATTCCAATTCCTGCTAATAACATTGCCAATGTTAGTGCTTCACTTACACTACTTGTTCTAGTTAGCTGGAGAAGTCAGTGACATTTGACATAGATTCCGAATAAGTTATCGATCCTTAACCAACGTAAACCAACTGTGTAATTTTTGAGCACATGGCAAACAATGCTCGACCTAACTGAACAAATATCTGGTGAAAATGAGACGGATACATAAATATACCAAGTACTCCAATATACATAGAGCACGAAATATGTATGATATAATAAAACTATTTTATTACTTAGTTGGAGATTTTTTAAAAGGAAAAGTGTTTGCTAGTTCATATTACTGGCATGTTGACTTACAAGTGCATATGGGCATGGGTTGACTAGTTTAATACTGCTTTGAAAATGGGTAGTTGTGAATGGAAATATTATGGTAGGGGATGAAATGGCATTTGTAAGCCATACATATTTTTATGCACACTTGTTTTTTGGCAGTCATAGATAAATAGAACTGGTAGTTTGTCAAATAAATTTTATTATATTGTTTTCAATCATGGGAACAATTATGATTTTAAGGTACCATAAATGCATGAACATAGTTTTAAGATATTTCCATCAACCATTTACTTTTTCCCGTTAACCAAAGTTATCCTTTTATTACCACATTTAAATTTTCCGTGAAATAAAAATAACTGAAGGGAAATTGGATGAAATTGAGGAATGAACTTATTTAGGGGTTTCCCTTCTTAACAGTGACATAATTCTCTGCGTGGGATGTGCTCTGCTGCTGCTCGCTGGGTAGTTGAGTGTTTTTCCATGAATGTCCACGGAAAAAAAAATTCCTCAGCTTGCTAAGATTTTTTGGGACTTTCTATATACCATAAATATAAAATAAATGAAGGCATTCGGTATAAAAAGAAGTTACCTATAAACTTTAAATCCAACAAAGTCACATGAAAACGAGAAAAAATACAATATATTGAAGTTCAAAAACGTTGTTCTGTAATTTGATCTTTCAAATTCATTGACATTCATTCTGTAAATTCATTGTAATCTCAGTCAAACCAAATTCATGTGGGTGTGCACTAAAGGTGATAATATAGAAAACGAATGCTTTATATTTTATGAAGATTTCGAATTCCTTTGCTATCTGTTATGCTTATCATAAAAAACCAATTGAAAAACAACTATAATAGAGCTCAAAATATCATATTATTTTTTCATCGAATTTTCTAATGTTAAATTTCCTATTTCTAGTTCAAAACGTGCAGCATATGAATGTTCCTAGTTCACCCTAGTTCACATGCATATAAAGCAATTTGGAATATTATAAAGAACTGTTGGTGTCACTTCAGATAAGATGAAAATTGTAATACTAATTGAATGACAATAAATTGCATCATAAAAAATCTAATTCAGTTTTCATCAATAAGTGTAAAATTGATACCAATGAAAAATCGAACTCTTAAAGGGTCATTAGTCATTAATCATCAATTTCATTGTCTCGGTTGAATGTTCAAGATTGAAAAATCAGTGCAGCAAAACGCATGTATCCGCACGCACGCTACCATCCGCTCCGCTAGGTTATGTTGTAATACTATCACTATCACGTCACTGTTGTTGTGGTACTTTCTTTTCAACCAGATTTGCGACTTGCGTCATCGATGAAAGTTGGTCATGTCGTATTTATTTATTTAACTCTCCAATGCATATGACATGTTTCAATTTCAAAATTTACTGCCTTTTAGTAGTTTCTCATGCTCTGAAAATTTATAATGAGCTTTCACTTTTAGAAAATCAATGTATTACATCCGGTCGGTACAAAATGTACCAGGTTCAGGTACACAACTTGCATTGCATCTTGCATATAAATATATTGGCTCAGGGAAATGTCATGTCATCATCACAGCAAGAGTAATTCTACCCGCGACTGTGCTTTCTAGAAATAAGTACATAGTAAAAGAAAATAGTTCAACTTAAAGCTCTTCGTCGACTTATGCAACCACATACAAGTAGCTTGTGCCATGGCTTTCGGAGAAACAGCAGTAGTCGGTATCGGAGAAAATGTGTCAGAAGGGAATGACACTGTTTTAGGTCATACAACCTGAACTCATTCCAAATATCGGATGTACAATGTACACACGATGCACTACAAAAACTTCTGTGAATATTGTATATGTGTACGTGTATGTACACGTTATAAGATGATATCTTATCCAGCCTATTTAGTTTATCTACACGAAACTTCACATATTATGCCCACATTTCAATGGGTAAATATAATATGCTAAAGGTAATCTGATATATTACGTTGTTGATTGTGTAAGGTAAATATATATACAAGATGCATGTATTTTGCTGGTATTATGTTTTATAGAACGGTATAGATTACTACATCGCTATAATTCACCATATCCGCTAATAATTGGTTTAATTTTCACTAAACAAAATATAGACGTAAGAATGTACATATAAAAGTATTCAATTAACGAAGTATAAATGAGTCACATGCATAAAACATTTTACCTAGTTCAATGGTAAAATTAATGGTAACATGCAAAAAATATGTGTCAACTAAACCTTCGTTGTGTGCAAACGGGTTTTTTAAACAAAGAGTTAAATTCAATATATGTATGTATATATATGTATCATGAATATGCATTTGATAATTTTCACTATACTTAATTCGATGTAAGAAATTAGATCAGAAAAGTAACATGTTGTGAAATAGCCAAGTTGTGATTTTATCATCGAAAGGTATTCTTTCCCCGATACTTTTCGTGTTTATAAAGTATACTTGATCCTTGCATGTACTTGTTTTACTTTTCCTTTCGTTGAAAGCTTATCTCATCATTTTATTCCAAAGCACAAGCACTGTTGACTGCTCCAACTGTTTTAAATAATCATGTTCTAAAAATACCCGGTAATCTGGTTTACCTAAATTTACTACGACTGATGGCGTAAGAATACGAAGTACAATTTGTAAATCTTAGCTTCATTCATAAATTGGCCAGTTGGAACAATGGCTGTACTTATATTGTTAGGTACTTCAAATCCATCATTTTTTAATTATCAAGATTATACTAAAACGTTTCTATAACATCTTGGAACTATAAGTATTTCTTTGAGCGAAACTATAAGATCGTGGGTGAGACAAGAGCTCAGGCGAAATATAAGACGTATATAATGTCCGAAATAAATTTTCACTTTACCGAAATAAATATATCCGTCGGAATTCCAAAAATTGAATTGTTTGTGTTGTAATGTAACACAAAATTCAACATACATGATATCCTATCATATATATATCTATACAAGTAGTCGTATTTCTAATATGAGCATTTTAAAAAGTCATCACCATCAAAGCGGAAGTAGATATTGCACACTGAACTGATGTATTTCTGGCTACTGTTCGTTCGAGTGATGTATTAGTAGAAATTGTACAAAGCCATCTTAAAGCCGAGAGGCTTCTGTTCTTTTGCTTTACTTAGTTCAGAATATACACCATACAAAAAGGCTCGGCGGAATAGAGCTGGAAAATCTAGGTCAATTGGGAGCTGTAAACCCTGCCCCATCCTCAAATAAAAGAGTAAAGACAGTGACGGTGATGGTGGTGGTGCATTGCATAACATATGGCTGAGAATGTCATGTGTGGTATTATAATAAGCTAGCTGCCGCAGCATTTCTGGGAAATGCAAACATGATTCATCAACATCAAACTAACTAAACAATTTTGTTGTATTACCATGAGCACATTTTAGGTTAAAAACATAAATGGAAATTGAAAATTGATAATATATAAGAGAATTTATAGATGAATCTAGTAAACATATGAGTATATAAGGCATAACATGACATGCATGATTTTTTATAACCGTTCATGCTGTTTACTATGAGAATGTTATACTGTTTAAACATAATGCATTTAAGAATACAGCACAGGAAGAAAGTACAGCCATGAGTACATCATTCCTTTATATGCAATTAAAAAATGTTGTATTTTATTAGAAATAGAAGCTAAGAAATCCATGAAAGAATGACACCAAAATGTTCTCATGTTCATGGTTAAGTGATAAGAAAAACGTTCTTGGCATCTATTTTTTTGCATTGTCTTCTGGTAATTTATGACGCTTCCATCACAACCAAAAATATTTATCCAAACTATTCTTCTCCGTTTCAATATACTCTTGACTTTGAAGACTTGATTTAAGATTCGTTTGCATATTCCAATTTCACTGTCATTTCAAACAAAAGTAGGTAAAAATAAGCTTAGGAATTTCAGTTGTTAAAATTTTTATGATTTTTTTCTGGAAAATGAAGAGGTCAATTTTAGCCCTAAACCATTGAGTAAAAAAACATTTCCCACTAACGGTACAAATTCTTTGAATATTGTCAAACTTAATTTATTTTTCAAATTTTCAATATAACATGAAATAGGACGACTCATGCATATTCATGAAAAACTGGATGCAATAAAATTATACATATAGGTACATGCATACAATACAAAGTTGTGAACGTGAACTTGAGGATTCGATGATGTTTTTAAATTTTTAAAGACATGTTGGGTGCACTTGTTTGTTATTGACAATTTGCACTGCTTAAAAAACTAACGGTAATGAGATGTTTTCAATAAAAGTCAATCCGTAAATGAACGTAAACAAAAATATTCACAAAAGATCCCGTTTTAGGGTTCGGTTCCAAATGTTGACCTTTAAAATATCTTAAAACTGTTATTTTATGGTCGCTATATAAAATGAACTAATTGACGTGAATAGTAAAAAAAGGTTTCCCGTAAAAAACTGAACGGACATCATCAGATAATAATGATATGAAACCGAAACTTAAAAATAAATGTCGTATGCAATATAGAACCTTTTTTATGCTAAGGTGTGCTTCTGCCTTTGTTCCTTTTTGGAATGTGAACGACTTTTTTCTGCTCTTCCACACAATACTGTGACCCTTAACGTTTTTTACTGCGTCACAATAAGAATGGCTTTGTAAGTATTATATGGATAGTAGCTATGCATGTGATATACAGCACTGCATTGTCTATGGTCGTAGCTCTGGAGTTTCTGGAGAAAGGTCATTGGCATTTTAGAAGATGATTACTTCGTTCTTCATCACCGTGTCTGGCTGTGGAAGTAAAGAAATATGCTTTTAGGTACATATATACCTTATGATCCTACTTAAAGAAGGCTGCATGTACTTTAAGCCTGTTTAAAACACACTCTTTCCTAATGTTCCCAATTTATCTTTACAGAATTAGTGGAAATATTTCTTTGTAGTGATATCATGCTAAAGTAGGCTTCAATCAAATTAGAAAATCAATGCTATGATTTTATTGTTATAAATAAATGTATTTTAAAAAGGTTTTGTATATTTTTTCTGTGAATTTCAGACCGCGCCTCTCTACAACTGCAACGAAAGAATATCGATGTACAAGAAGACTTTAAAAGGAAACGATTAGTTGCCGCATGTGGAGCATCGACTGGAAGAACAAGAGTAATACCCGCTGCCGTTATATAACGCATTTTTGTTTGTGCTCACCAGTGCTAAAACCAGAGAGCGAGAGACCACGAAGTATATCTATTCAGTACATGCAAAAAGATTGAATAGTACTTTTGTAAGTAACCCTTCTTGCTCTGCTCCAGATTCTCTAGAAGTCCTTTTATTCTTGTCCTTTCCTGGTTCTTTGGAGGTCGGTGACCTTCTCTGTTTGATACTGACACGAAAGCATAACACTAGCTTAGGAGAAAGTGTGTTACATACATGTTTACATAGCGCATTCATTATATATAATTGTAATAGTACCAGACACACAGTATCTATAATCTCGTTTTCAACTTTTCTCTATTCATCTTCTCTTCCTAACACTTTTGTTACCAATATTTCAGACCAGATAGTTCCATTAATGTAACTTCCAGTAATGATCACAGAATGCTAGCTAGAGTGAATTGAGAATACATCTAACTGTACATACAAGGGAACTTTATATATGAGCACTTGGAATGCATGAGTGAGCAAAAAGTTATAAGAGAAGAGAAAAAAGTGGAAAGGGTAGAGTCGTTTGGGACACGACCAAACAGAACCGAGAAAGTTTCCCCAATGTTAGTCTCTATAAGGGTACATACATATTTAAAGGGCCATTAGCCTTCTTTCATGTTCATTCCACTTTTTACACATCCAGCCAGACACAGTTAGCGTAATATAGTTTCATATAAAGTACCTTTTGTGGCTCTATGCTAAAAAACAAGAAGAATGAATCCTCCCTATACCCTCCAGGGTATTCACCACAATGTTTTTACCCAAAAATGTAGTATTAATAATAGATATAGCATCAGAGAACTCTCATCCTATAACATGTACGAAATCGATTTATTTTTTGGCAACCTTTTAGTTCGTTCCTTCGCAAGTGACGCCAGAGCCTTTAGGAAACGAAGAGAAGTTCAAGGGACTCCACCAACTAAATTGTTCTGCAGCAGTTGCTGCTGAAAGAAGAGGCTGTTGTGCATAAAAAATTGTGAACTATCAGCACTAGCACAGCAGCCAAACAACATTATCTCTATATATCCCAAGTCCAAGTACAAACTATATAAACTCGTATTAAAGTCACTACTAACATTACTCAAGCAACCACTTCCCCCCAGAAAACTTCAGAACGTTACATCCACATGCATTCAGTTCATGTTTTGTAATCTCATCCATTTCATGTCTTTCTCCAACAACGAGGAACCTTTTGTACTATCCTGTTATACGTCGTGGAGAACAGCGCATCTACTTTCTCTGCATTGAAAAAAGTCGTATAGTCAAGACAGAAGCCGCTACTACTCCTCCTATACTTGAACTACAAGAGAAGAATGACGACTGTTACTTTAGAGTTGATTAAACCATGAAAGGTAAGTTCACATTTACAATTTATATATTTTTATTTTAGCTTTTTGATGAAAGTTCTTTGCACCCGGAATGCTTACTTGATTGCTACAAGTCATGTGATAATGGAGACTACAAGATGCATAATGCAAACAAATGGATGCATGAATATTGCATGCAATGGCAAAATGTACATAAAATTTACAGAAGTTATCGTTTAAAATAGCCCATAAATTTAATAGGTCGTTAGTTCATTTATGTCATGTAGCAAACATGCTTGTGAAAGATTGTTGAAAATTATCATTCTAGTTGCCCAGCGGTTTTCCAATTTTACTTTCACGATGTCCACTTCAACTCTTTTATTCATTTTCTTAATGAATCCGGAAGTTGCAACTTATAACCATGCAGGAGGTCCGATGTATCATAATTATTGCTTTACTCCAGGAAGTATTTGCTTCATTCTTTGTAGTGTCACACAAAGAAAAGATTTACAACAACAGATGGCTGGCGCTCAACGAGACTTTCATAGTAAATTGCAAATGGGCAATTTTATTTTGGCTGAATGAATCATCAAAAGGTTTCATGTGTGCCAGACGGTCATGTATTTACATTAGCATGTCATATTTTGAGGAACTGGTGGAGTGGGTGAACTCATATCACAGCAGTCATTCAAAGAACGTCCTTTGAAGAAAAACAGAGAACTCTTAGAATTGTTTATCTAGTTTATCTTTTTGCTTTCATTACTATATTTTTTTATTTAAAAATATTGTTAACCTGACAAAAATATTTATATGAAGCTTAAAAAATTCGCATATTACAATTTTAATAGCATATGATGCAAAATATCAGATATACACCATATAGAAACGCATACACATAATGACATATTGTATGTGAAGGTAGATCTTCCGCCTACGTTTTTCCATCATGTACATATTTTTGTTTGTTCTGAACTCAATTTTAAAAACATTCCATCGCAAATATCAAAGTGATGTACCTAAAACGTGCCTAACAATCTAAGTTATGCATGAAGAAGAAACAGGGAAACGGTTTTTTGCAAACTCCAACTTTTCGGGGTCGTTAGCCGGCCTACAGCCTAGGTAAAGTTACAGCAGCAGAAGCCTAGCCCAACTCAGCTCCTATGCTTCCATTCGGGTTTGTACGTTTTGGCACAATGTCTATAAGTGGAAAAGAGTATACTTTCTTGCTCAAGCAAAACATCATGAGCAAACATAACTGACAGGCAAACTTGCCTGGCAAAAGAAAGTGAAAGACAGAGGGCATACATACTCTGTTTGGAAACACGGTGGTGGTGGTGGTTTCAAGTTTGGAATAGCGGTGTACTCAAAAACTCATACTAGTTCAGGAAAAGAAAGGTTCCACAACCTCTGCTTTAAAAACCGTTGTATACCGTTATACTTTTGTCATATGTTCCAAAAGAGTAAAATCAGAAGTGAACGCTTCTACCGCTCCAAAAAAAAGTATGCCGGGTTGTTTTAGTATGTGAGTGAGCACTACATGTGGAATAAGTTTCCCTTTCTCCAACGTTCATACAGCTCATACTTCAAAGTATACTTCAGCTATTTCTTTTCCTATTGTGAGATATTTGTGGCAAGAAAGTTGGTATATGTTCTCATTTTTAGACATAGCCAGTCTATATTTACCTTCAAGAAAATGAACTTCTCAGCGGAGGCATATGTCACGCCATCATCACCCACCAACACCAGTGGCTTTTCTTAGCCTCCTTGCATTCCATGCTCGATTCTTGTAAAATAATAATAATATTAATGGCAACACATTCCCTTTATCCTTCTCATATGAGGTATACCCGGTGCCATATCGATTCCTGTACTTCACGTGGATGCGGGAATTTGAGGTCATTGCTCTCATTGATTTCCGGAAGAGCCTTCAACATTAAACTTTCCTAGGCTATTGCACTTGCTCATCATCAACAAAAAAACATCTCAAACTAAAAAAAACGCCGAAAATACATTGTTAAGTGGCGAAGCCACTTATTAACTTCACGATGTCTGTCTGTCTGTCTGTCTGTCTGTCTCCACAATAACTCGAGA
>JAQFXM010006635.1:0-12941 GCA_034693345.1 Entomobrya multifasciata | reverse complement strand
GTATATAAATGGCCCCCCAAACACAGGAACGCCAAGCCCCCATCGACGAAGAAACTATTCAGTCCAGGTGCGTCGGGATCCAGCCGAGAAACAACAGATTCTTCAACAACTAGTATCTCCTGGCCCCAGCTCATCATTCGATGGAGAAAGCAAGCCACCCACTCCAAAACCGACACTAGCAGAGATAATCCAAATGAGTGAAAAGCGACTTCGCTTAGCATCCCAATCATCAATGCAGGAACCACAACCATCCACATCTGCAGCAGCTTGTAGCAATAACTCAAGCATTGATTCAGTAACATCCCAGCACAGGCTACTCCATGGTCAAGACAGTGCGGAAACTAGTTTTACAAATTTAGCACCCTCAAATCAAACATCTTCCATGCAACTTATCAGCCCCGCACAAGCAGCCGCTGTGAAAGCGGAAAAGAAGGTGACATTTGCTCACATGCTTGATAAACTAGCCGCTGGAGAAATGACTTCATCGTCCAGCTGCTCCGATGTTAGTTGCGGGGAAGAAAGTAAAATTATTGTGACAGTGCCTGTAAAACCAGTTGGGAAAAAGGATAGGAAAAGTAGATTTCGAAGGAGTAAAAATTATAGAAGTAGAACAAGTGAGGAGGATGGTAACGAGATTTCTAGTTCGGATACCACACCCGATCCCATGTACGCACCGAGATTTCCCCTGAAAATTTGCATAAGTCCGACAAATACAACTGGGCCAAGTGTTACGACTTCAATGGCAAGCTCGTCATTTATAACAACGACAGCAACGCAGCATTTACCAACTGTGCCCACTAGTCTTAGTGCCAAATCGTCGTCTGGAAAATTGCACAAGATTGCCAGTGCGGACTCATTACTTTCTCTGTTTAGACGGTTCTCAGGGTCTAGCTCAGCCCCGCCGAGTCCACAGTATTCTGAAAATGAAGAGTCCTCTGCAGGTAAGCACCTTCGTACGCAATACGTATATTTTTTCAATATTTTTCATACAAAAACAAACAAAAATGTTTGTACAATATGAAAGCTACTACTGCGTAAACATACATACATAAATGTTGCAGTGGGGTATTTCTTGTGAACTGAGTAGGAAGAAGTACCTAAAGTTTCCTTTTCTCTTGAACCAAACAAGAAAGTTTGACATTGCAATTGCGGTAAAACAAACTTTTGGGAATTGTGCACCCATTTCATAACTAGATCTCTTGTTACGCCTGTTTACGTAAAAAATATGAACTATGCCTAAACTTTTAAATATGAATACAAGTTAGCTCTGCAACTGAGTGTATTACTGGGTTATGCTAGATGAATATTTTGGTTAAAATTTCTCGATTTGAAAATACACTTGCACAAAATTATGGTATTTAAATTTTGCAACGCCAATAATTTATTTTCATCTATTACTCATATTTATTAATATCAGAGATTGCTTTACCGACAATACTTGAAGCTTAGCAAAGTAGATTTATGCAACTAGGTAGTGAACATTGTGTGATAATGATGTAGACTTTCACGGAGTAAGTTATTTTCACAAAAGAATCATTTCAAACGTTAAGATTTTTATTACGAACTTTTGAAGTACATTTGTATCATGCAGCTTCAGTAATCAATAAAATTATAGCATAATATATTCATTCATTCAATGTGCAAACAAAGCAGGTAAACATATAATATTTTTCCTTCTCCAAAATCTTCAACTTAGCTTTCCTTCGTATATATTGCGTAAAAAGAACATA
This sequence comes from Entomobrya multifasciata, assembly GCA_034693345.1. NCBI lineage: Eukaryota > Metazoa > Arthropoda > Collembola > Entomobryomorpha > Entomobryidae > Entomobrya > Entomobrya multifasciata. The sequence continues at coordinate 11,211 of JAQFXM010006635.1, read as the reverse complement.
TAAAGTCCAAAATTGTCTAAAAAGTAACGCAGAAAGAACGGTTAACGATAAAGATAAGTCCTCTGTCAGCATTGATGTTGTCTCTATTCATCTGCGTAAAATATTCAAAAGCTATTTGGCTCCTGCGTTATACTTCAGCTACGCTGCAAAGTAACACACACACTTTCTCCCAAGAGGTTCAAGAAACTCTTCCACTTCAATCCAAAACTGCGATAACTCAAAGTGAAAACATGTAAGAAAATATACATGAATATTTCTTATCTCGTAAGAAATTGAATATAGAAAGGTTTATATACTGATTATATCATCTCTTTTCATGCTTTCTTTCCTCTCAACGCCAAGCCAAAAGCTGAGTGTTTTCTTATTCTTAAAATCCGTAAAAAAGTAGTTTGACTTCACTTGGCCTGACATACGCATACAAAAGCTGACACTAATTGGTGACACACAATTCAATGGTGTATAGAACACCTGTGTGTATTGCATACACCTTTTTTGCCTGTACTCCAAACAATCAGCGTTCCTCTCTTATCTCTTTGTTCAGCTTCCTGTGCTGTTTAGTCTCGGTGTGATTTTGACTGTTTTTACAAAGTGCATAAGAAAGGAATAATATAGAGAAAAGTCCATAGTCCCCCGTGTCATCTTGTCATGTCTTGAAGAACATCGAAATCTAAATTGCTTTGTCAGCTTTTATCAAATTAAAAGCATATAAACAAAGCCATCAGAGAAAGGATGGATACATGGACAGTATTATTCTTTTATCTATAAGAAGGTTGTTGTACTCAAGACAAAAGGACATTTTTTCTCCCTGATAAATCAATAATCAGCTCAATTTACATACGTAATCGAAGAAAAGAAAAAAACATCCACCTACTGACGACATTCATTAGTATATATGGCGTAGGATATATCGTCATCAATGTCATGTCAGTTCCCTGTATGTACACAGCAGGAGCCTAACATGCTAATTGTAATTTTATCAAAAAATTTATCCTTGACGTGGCCAAACAAAAAACCTTCTTTTTTATATCGAACATGACTACTCCTTGTCTGTTTTTCTCTTTTTTGTCAACTCGTGTGTACATACTTTCTCTGACATAATTATGTGAACACGGGAAAAAAAGAAGCAATCAACCTAATTGAATTTGTTCTTTTTTTCTCATCTGCTCCGTACGTCTGTACAAAAGTAATACTCCTCCTTGTGTTGCACAACTCGCTGAATACAAAGGAAAAGGGTAATAGAATAATGGCACATTATTTACGCGTGCTATAATAATAAACTACAGTGAACTGGTAACTAGTGAAATTTATGCATGCAGTGCAATCAAATAAGGAAAATAGGAAACACCTACACGTTAGTCTCCTTCCTCCAACAAAACATGTAAGAGAAAGTAGTAAAAGGAAAAAAGAAAAGAAATTTTGTACTCCAAAGGGAGGCACAGTTATGTCGAAGGATTTGTTCATTTTGACTCTCCCGTGAAGTATGGAATCAAAAACTAACGAAAAAAACAACGATGCTCTTTTTACATGAATGTCTAAGAGACGAACCCATCCAACCCAATTCCATAACAAAAGGTTACCTCATTTACATTTTCCCAGAAGAACAAAAATAGTTAGGTGAACAAAATACGTGCTGACGCAGCTCCTTATGAAAATAAAGAAAACTCATGTAATGTTCCTGGTATATATTCTATGGCTCACGTGGACTATAATCATGTGTACGTATGACTATCAATTTCCGTTTCCTTCCACTTTACTTTCTCCACCTTCGCATTTTCCCAGTTTACTCATCCATCTATCTGCATATTATTATCATGTATCTCTTCAAGGACATGATACATTGGAACTATGATAAATTATTTTGATTCTATCATATTCATATTTAATTATAGTTTGTTATAAAATGCAAAAGTATATAAAACGCAGCAGTATCACAGATAACATAAATATATGAAATGAACAGATGGGCTTAATGTATTATTCTTTTGTTGCTTTCTCCATTATTCCAGGAGCTACTCCATTGTCTACTCCAAGCTCTCCTCGAAACTCGCAATTATCTTTGAGACCTCCAGGTCTCGTAATAACAACTGCTGAGAGTAACTCTAATAACAACACGAACAATAACAATTCCAACAACAATAACACAATAGAGCTCCCAGTAATTGATCCATTCAGCCTTGCACCCGCACCTGGTTCAAATGCTGCTTGGACAAACCAGAGATCGAACACACAAACGATCACTCTGGAAGTTCCCATGAGGGACTATTGTCTATCGCCTATACATGAAGTACCTACCCCATTACCAACACCCTCTCATTCCCCAGCTCATACACCAATGATGAGACGACCATCTCACGAAGATAGGATCCCCATGATCAAAGTGCAGAGTTCAGAGGATGATGATTCTTTTGTAAGACGGGAGTATACTCCGGAAAATATACAAAGTACCCCGAGGAAATTATCTATTCCAGTTATCTCCATTTCTGTAGAGGACCCGGATAATGATGGAGGAGGAGAAGGTGATAGAAGTACAAGAAGAGATGATGAAGTAGACATAAGGATTACCGTTCCAAAAAGAAAATTCTTCCCTTCTGGTCCCGGTGAGCCGGAAATGATTCCCGACGTTTTGATAAATGTGCCACCTGATGCGTCCTTAGAAAGTGGGGGCGGTCGTCCTGGTCATGAACTGCCTTCTTCATCGTCCTCATGTGCTTCTGCTTATGGTATTGCTGCTACCACCGGTACTCCTGTGGAATCTGAAATCGACTCTTCTGGCCCCGGACCACCACCACAATCTCCACAAGGAAAGTGCAAACCTCGGCCTCCTCCACTTGTCTTCGCTAATGAAATGCTGAACAGCACCAGTTCAAAAAACAGTAAGGATGATGATGGCCACTCTACTAATGGCAGTACCAGCAGTACATCATCCACAAACAGTGAAAGTAGTTGTTGTAATAGTAGCTGCTCCAGTAGTTCAAGTAGTACCAGTACAATTTCTTCCTGTTCTGGTACCGGTGGAGACAATGTTGGTGTTGGAATTGGACCACCGACAATTATTATTGATGAAGGTGAAAGTACTTGTGATGGTGGCCCCACAACAACTACGACAAACACCAACACTAACTCTACAAATAATAATAATAACAACAGTGATAGAAGTGAAGATAAAGTGCTACCTTTAGAAAATGCTGTGCCAGTTTTGAGCATTGAGTTTGCCACACCTGTATCCGAACAATTACCCAAGTTTGTTACTTCCCCTTCTGATGACGCTTCAACCTCAACTTCAATTTCCACCACTCTTTCGGATAAAACACCAGCAATTGAAATAGTATCTTGCATGGCAATACCTCACATTTGGGATTGCCCTTTAGCCCCTCCAATGATAACGATTAATCAAAGTTCAGAGGCTGAATCAGATAGTGATACAACTGTTCACAAAAGTTTGCTTCGTCGACCAAATCTAAACTTCTTAAGTCCTTTTGCCAGTGATACTATTCGAGTTCCATCAGAGTCCAATTTAAGTACATCTGGATATTCGTCAATGGCCAGTCCATGTGCTTCAAGATGTCCTTCAGTAAGCCCCCTCTGCTCTGCAGAAATGGACGACTATTCCCCTCATCACTGCCCTCACTCAACTGGACATGGTAGCAACTGTAACAATCAATTATTAATGAGAAGAGCTTCCCTAACGCCAAGTACACCTAAGAAGCCGACACCTTCGCCAATACGACGCAGTTCCCTAAATTCTGGAACTCCTTTGATGTCATTCACCTCCAATCCTGGTGTTCATGGTGGAGGTGGTGGTATGGGTTTATTCGATAAAAGAAGCTTAAGCGAGGAGAAATATGAGGAAGATAAGAAGAAGCTACAAGAGGTTGACGTTGAGACTGACTCTGCATTTGAAATAGAAACGGATTTGGAATGTCAGCCATCAACCACGGCTGGTGGTACATTAGAAGAGTTGACGGGTAGCAATATGACTTTAAGTCCACCTGAGGAACATGATACTGACTTGGATGTTGGTGGTAGCAGCGATAGCAAAACACCAGTTCCTCCTATGCACCCCTTCTCAACTCCCATAGCCATATATCCTGAGGAACGCAAGTGTATCAACAACTTACTCCAAGTTCCCAAGAAAGGTTTTCCCAAGAGTCGCAGTTTAGATATAAATTCAACCATGATAAATGATCCAGTTGGTGGTACTGTAGCTGGAACTGCTGGAACCTCATCCTCTACCGGAAATAGCGGTGGTGGTAGACTTCTACTAGGTCATTCTAGTCCAAGCGTTAAACTTAAAGGACTCGGGCCCAGCCTAGACTCCAAACTCAACTTTATAGATCCAGTTTCTTTAAACGCAAAACTGAGAAATATTAGTGGTAGTACAAGCAGCACAAGTAGTGGAAACGGTAGCGGTGGTACTACTGGCGGTCCAGGGATCACAATAAGTTTACCACTTTCCGCATTTCCCAGTAAATGCGCTGCTGTTGTAGCAGCCACCGTACATAGCAGCAGTAGTGGTAGCGGTAGCAGCAATTTCATAGAAATACCCGACGACTCCTCTAAAGATCGAAGACTTTCACCAGTCAGCTCTCGAAGTGAAAGTCCCCTTTCCGAGTTGAGTTGTACTGTTGGGGGAAGATCATACATGGCTTGTCCAGGCTCACCGGTAACAGACTCGGATGGAATGTATGACTATCCCAGTTCAGAAGTGCTGTCAAATAATAACGAATCTCAGATGAGTATACCAGCCAGACTTGCCAGCCTGAATAAATTAAGTCCCCAGCAACAACTGAGACGTTCAGGCAGGAGAAAGGATAGGAGACTAGGGAAAGGCAAAGGGGGAACATTAGGAACTGCCATAAATGTACCTAGTTTCAATGCACCTGGTGTTGTCAGCAACACAAATTTACCTCCTCCTCTGATCCCATCTCCAGTTTTGTATACGCCAGCAACCAGCCAACTTTCACCTTCGTCTGAACAACAATCCAGCAACAAAGTTTGTTCGGGAGGAGAAACAGATGCTGCTGCTATTACTTCTTCTCCTGTTATCGTTCCATCATCCTCAATTTCACTAGTTTCAGGAACAGATGCAGCAAAAGCAGCAACTTCTTCTAATCAATTAATATTTCCTCATATTGATCTACCCCCGAGTTTAGCACGGGAAAGTCTTGTACCTGTTGTTGCGATTAATAAACGAGCAAGTCCTAAACGACGAGTGAGAGCGCAACCGGCTTTGGATGTTTCATCCAGCTCATCAGAAAGTTTGAGCTCGCGTTCAAGGTAAAAAAAATAAATAAATTGTTGATATGAAATAAAAAGTAGTTTATTATATTTTTGTGAGCTCAACACTTTTTTGACAGGTATATCAAGAAGAGGAGTACCTAAAAGAAAAATATTAAATTGTTCTCTTCATTTTGTTTGTATGAGTTTGAAAAATTGTTTTTGTCTCTGCATTGTTGTTATTTTATTATGATTTTCTTTTTTTGCTACAGGAGTCGCTCGAGCGTAAGCTCCTTCCAACATAGTATTTGTAGTAGTCCAAAAAGATCCATGGAAGAGGTGGAAGTTTCGTATGGAGCTTTGAGTGACAGTGCAATTGGGAAAGGAAACTCTGTTTCTGATGTCGTCAGCAAAGACGTTGCTGATGCACACGGAGGAGCCCAACCTACAAAACTTGGTGGTGGTGGTGGTGGGGAAGATGACTCTGTTCCATGTAGTAGCAAAAGAGTAAGATACAGTTTTTCTTGGGGTACTTTACATGTAGCGAGTAACGTATACTATTATGAAAAAAAGTGGAATCTTCCATTTTTTGAAATATGATGTTTGCATCTGCAATTATACGAGACAGAAAAAAATTTACTGTCAGTTTCTCATTCAATTTTTACGAATATTAAAGTGACATTGTCTTTTATGGAAATATATTAACTGTCACTGCTTTTGGGTACTTTTTGTGCAGGTTCGGGAATCGTCTCCAAAACCTGATGTTATTCAGCAACAACCCACATCTTCCACAAGTTTTCTTGGTTCAAGATCTCAAGGACAGTCGAATCCAAGCAGCCCAGCTCGCAGGAAAATTTCAAGGTTGAGGACCATAAGTCATCAAATAAGGTATAACGAGCAGATTTATATATGAATAAATTTGGATAATAAATTGAAAGATTTTTTTGAAAGAAAATATTTTATTTATGAGTTTATTTATGATTTTTTGTGTAGATTTTTAAGACGCCTTGAACTAAGCTTGATAAGGAAAAAGGAATGTTTAACTGCTGTGAACAGACCACAAGAAATTCTTTCTGCTTCCAGTAGACATGATAGCTTTATTGTCAGGTCGGATTCGTGGGATACAAGTAGGGAAGATGATTTGAGTGATAGCAGTACAGAGTCATCTTGTGGAGCGGAAGCTGATGATAATGATAATATTAGTGGATGTGGTGGAGATGGGGATGATGATGGCGAAACTAAAGGTCTTTTGGCGACTGACAAACCTTTAATGTCAAGATCTTCATCGTCACCAGGAACGTTATGTTATAAAGGACCTTCAAATAAAGGGAAACCGAAAGGTGGAGGTAGTCATAAATTAATGCAAATGGATTTATTGGATAACTGCTCAGCGGCCGAATTATTGAGTTCACATAAACGACGGTTAAGAAAGTAAAATTAAATGTTGTATTCAAAAATTTAGAATTTTTATTGACGAAAAAATATTCCGTATTTAAGTGTATAAAAATGTATATGATTAACTTTTGTGCACTTTTCACTCTTTTAATATGAGTACATGGATCATTGTAAACCGCAAGTGATATTAATTGTAATAACACGATTATAAATTATTTTTTTGACATTTCTTCAATACACTGTACGTTAAATGTAAAACCATACATTTATATGTATTCATCAAAGACCTTTGCTGTGCAAAATATTTTGTTTTTAAATAAATTGTTTCATTTAAAATATTTTTAGAGCCAGAAAAGGTATTAAACTCGATATTTTTCAATTTACTCGCCATACTGTACTGTTCCGTTTTTTACATTCAAAGTATTAAACTACCTTTCTAAGCTGGCTTAGAAATAAGGTCCTTGTATTATTAGGTCTTAGTCTTAGGCCACTTCTATGTATTTTTCAAGTGAGTTTTCCATTAAGATTCAGTTTCAACTGTTGTAAATGAATTTTACTCACTATAAATTATTGAATGAAATAGTGCTAAAAATGAATTAAAGTGTGTAAGAAAAAAAATACAGAAGAAAACTATTTTGTACCACCAAAAGCACTTTCACTTTCATAAAAATTAACAATGATATTATCAATACAAATTGTAAGATACACTCTTTTACCAAATAGATTTGTCAAGATTCCAAATAAATGCATCCACAAAAAGACGTACATCTTTGTATAGTAAAAACTATCAAGTATTTATGTATCTGTAGTTTAATTAGTAAGACTTACATGTATATTATGTGCATAGTGTATAGTAATGTCAAACTGTATTGTACCAACAATTTAATGTATTTACAAATAAGTGTTACCTGTCATTATTAAGTAAAGATATACGTATACCTAATATATATGTTAGTATGTTAACCATGTAGTTGTAAAGTTGAAAGTATTTAGTTTAGGCATCTATTTGATAAAAAACTGACACATTAAATATTTCAAGAATAAACATTTTTTGACCTGAAAATGAGAAAGCAGAGCATAATTTGTTGATTTGCATATTTCAATTTAGAATCATTTACACATCAAAATACAAAACCCGCTATTCTGACATCTATCGAATCACCGATAAATTACCGATACATCCATCGATATTTTATTGTGATTTGCTTGTAAATGCTTCCAGTTTACTACATTTCCAGTACATGAATATTTTTTTTAGCCTATATGTGCAATAGTTCATGATATGACCAACAACAAAATGAACGGCGGAAAGCCGTAAAACTATCAAAATCGTGAGATAGAGATAACCTATGATTTAATTATGGCTTTGTGCGGACAAACCTTAAACTGGATTAAATAAAATAAACAAGGAATTAATTTTCGTATTTAACTGATTTTTTATTGTGATTTCATTATTATACATTTCATATATAATATATTATGACGTGTATTTGAATTTATAGAGTATATTTAGTTACATTTTTCAGATATCATAATATATTTTCACGACATTGTTCAGCAATATATCAACTTAATAATTTAATAATTTTAAAATATTCTGTAATATTCGAGCATCGATAACCAACGAGCTATTTTTTCTGCTTACCAAAATTAAGCAAACTTACATTATTAATTTAATAATGAATCATTAAGCAAAACAATTGTAATATTTACAAAACTGATTGTTTAACCGCAACAGTAATTAGGTATAAATTATACCTTGAACAGAATATGATGCAGGAATAAATTCGGCATAGCTCTGTACAAAAATGAGCCCTTAAAACTATTTTATAAACTTAACAAAAAAACAACTTAACTATGTTACACGATTTTAAAACTAAGTTATTTTGTATTTTGTACCATAAATACAAATAATGATTGATTCTTGTGTATTGTATTACAATAAATATATAAAAAGGTTTAAATTGTAATTTGTTAAATTAATTCAGAAAACTAGGTGGACAAGACATGACATTTTACAAAATGGATAAACTACTAGTAATGAACATTGTTGATATTTTACAACGTCAAATTGTCCAAAAAGTTATTCACGTTTGTAATAGCTTTGCAGTTTGCAGAGTTGAATATAATGAGAAAATTACTTAACAAGCTAAAAGTATTATATAGCTTACACTATTTGTCCATTGATTAATTACATATTAATTACTTAAAAACTAATGACACGTACTAAATATAGTATATTATTTACATGTAAAGCGAGAACGTTGAAGAATATCACATTTTACTTTTCTCAGTAGAATATATTTTACAGAGTACTTGTTTCCAACAATCAACACCGTTACAGCATATATATTTTACAGAAACTTTTATTTAAACGATTTAATATAATAAGCTTAATTATACCTTCCAATATTACCACTTCCTTAAAACACTCACCACGCAGCACCAATTAAAGCAATTTAGCTCACATTAAATTGTGTAAAATATTTAATCATTCATCATCACCATCAGTTTTATAGTTGTTACAATGTGACATTTACAAAACATCAAGTGAAAACAGAGAACAAAGTTGTGAGATTTTATAGTAATTAGATATAGCATTGTTTTTATGTATTTAATGTATATATTAGGATCACAATCAACATTCATAGACCTCCTGCTTAATAATACATCACGTTCTATTTTGAGATGAAGCCCATTTCATAATCTTCATTTAACGCTTGCAGCTCAAAGCGCATCAATTCTTTCAAGTTTTTCAATCATAAACTATTGATAAACTACTCTGATAGTCATAATTACTGGACTAGAGATAAAAATAATTGCACTCTTTTAGTACATCTTCTAAGAATTAGTGAAGAGTGCTGATTGTCGTTACATCTTGCGATTAAAGTAATTTTTGATTGCGAGAAGCATTGTTCTAAGCAACATCGAAACCGTTTTTCATCGCTGATTTCCGAAATTCTTTCTGCTTGTTTGTGAAGTGTAAAGCTCTAAAATATGAACCCTATCTGATCCTTGCTGTCGCATTTTTTGATAACCAAAAATTTAGTCTGAGACCAACTTTTTAATTACATTTGCAACGCCTACTATTATAATTCCTAACATTGATTAGGAGAAACACCGATCTACCTACTAAAATTATTTTCATCTTTGGGTCAAGATTTATACTGGCGTCTAACTTTAAATACAACACGAAAATTTGATTATAAAAACTTTATCATATTATAAAACAGCCAATTTTGATGTTATCCTTTACCTAAATAATATTAATTCTCAAAAATTCTAATTTACCATCACAATTTATAATGCATTTTTAAAGTAGTACGTCAATTCGGATAAAATACAAGGTTTAAATATTACTGAATCAATCAATTTTATAGAAAATAGCGATTTCTTTTTATCACTTTTTTGGTCATTGCCATTTTTACTAAAAAGTACATATATTGTGTTATCAATTCACAATTTAGTAAAGATAAACAGGTCTCACTCTCACATTACAATGCAGTATATATTTTTATAAGCTTTTCTCTGTTTCAACATTTTTTTTGGGTTACAATTTATTTTGAAGTCTAGGATGGATTATAGTAAACTCGAAAAGTATTTAGATAATGCAATTTTTTACACTGCAGAGTTGTTTTTAAGTAGAATGAGAATATAGATAATTTATTTTATCACTAATTTGTTAAATAACTACACTAAAATTTTAAGGAGTTTATTTTGTCAATAGTATTTTTTTAAATTAAAGAGTTATAAAAACATTACACATTTTCATTTCATGCAATACACAGTCAGTTTTGTATTTTAAAAAAACAGCCTATCCTTCTAACATACAATTATTATCATTACCTTCCTTATCTTTTAACTTTTCAGCAAGTTTTCGAGCTCTAGCAGAATATATGGCATTGACAACATTATCTAAATAATTATTTTTTCTTAAAAGTCAAGCTTTCTCTGGAGGGATATCCGTTGACTTTACTACCTCACTTTTAATACTAACATCAGTGGAATCTTTACTATTCTCATTGTGACTTCCCGCTTTACTGGCTAATTCCTTATTTTCATTTACTCTTGTAAAATTCACAGCTTCAAAACTATTAGAAGAAGTACCCTGCTTTTCAGACGACGACGATGATGATGAAGGTAAGCTATTATTATTCTGTTTCTGTTGTTGGGCTTCGTTTTCCATATCCGTTTGTTCTGGAGCTGACCATCTCCGTTTCTTTGGGCTTGGTGGTCTCATGTCATTGCTGGGAACGTGGTCAACATCAATAGTTTTGCTTCTTCCAACAATCCCAAAGGGACCAGGAGAAATTGATTTACGCTTGCATGACAAAGTTGAACTTGCTGGTGACAAAGATAATGATGTATTTTTGTTAGAATCTTGAACGGCAGAATTGCTGTTTTCAGTAGACCGGGTTTTCGCAACAGACAAGTCCATTTCTTTCTCTGTTGAATTATCAACTTCCATTGCTGACACTGAAGAAGATGAAGGAGGCGACAATATTTTTTCAGTCTGTCGAATAATCGGAGTCACTTGGTTATTTATTCCAGTAGTAGCTTCGACATGTACTGGTGGTGCGGTTAAAGTTGCTGCTGGTC
>JAQFXM010006634.1:0-12941 GCA_034693345.1 Entomobrya multifasciata | reverse complement strand
GAAGAAGAAGAAGAAGGGATGCGTGCATGCATGCATACACATAAGATGTACAAGAAAATGAGGATTCACTTTCACCATTCACCACACATACATACATAAGTAATTGTTGTTAAAGCTCAAAATGCTATAAGGCACGGGTGTGGTATGGTAGCCATAATATTCGGCTGGAAACTGGAAAACGTTGGATTACAATTGGCGATGATGAAGATTCGACTAGAGGAAATTTTAGGAGTTTCATGGTTGATGTAGCGCCATTATTTTACCTAAAACTATTATGTGACTTCGCTAAATGCTGTGATGGTTGACATATGAAAAGAGTGAAAAATGCGAAATTACGGAAAGTAAAATAGTGTTAGAATAATTGTCCCCAAGATTCATTTATTTGAATTCATGCAAAAATTTATAGAATAGGTATACTTAATTTTGATTAGTTAGTCATTTTTGTTTGCCTACATACAAACTTCACTCTTTGTTTTAGTCTTTTCCATACTTTCGTGTTTCTATTTCAACTACCCGGCTGAATGGATTTGGAAATCTATAATGCTGAAAAGTGCCATGTGTGTTTATTTTGTACTACTGGCGTTTACATCGCACCAATTCGAACATTATTTACAAACCAGATTCCATTTTTCGGTTTTCGAATATTTTTAAATAATACTTTTTTATAAATTTTGTGTAATCTTACAGGATTTATTGATATAAAATGTTTTGCATACACGAATCATTAATATTTGCATTTTAAAATCACTATTATTCCATTACACATTTTCAAGTCAACTAAATTTAAAATGCAAAGGAAAAGGATAGTAATTCGTATTTGAAATTTGAATTATCTCACGTTCTTCTGCTTCCATAATAAGTTTTTACAAATGCATGCAAGCAAGTGCGTGGGTAAAAAATGTACAATTTCCTTGTTAACTTAAACAACTTTTTTTCTATTTTTTTCAGAAGAAAAGGAGAAAACGCTTTTCTTTCTGCTTATGCAAGTTGCTTATACGTTTACAAAACACGCAATAAGATGAAGAGGAAAGCTGTCATAGTTCATTCACTATCTAATAAATATCTCGTTCTTTACTCTTTACACAGATACAAGGTTATACATAACCGACTGAGCGAGAGAGAAAATATTATACAAGTCCATTTTCACTCTAAGAATCTTTTTAAAAATGCGTTTATATTTGCCATTATATCATCATCATCCTCACATTTCCCAGAAAATTTACAAGACACAAAAAAATAAGTTCATGTTTTTCGGCAATACTATTATCGGCTATTCTTATTCTTTTTTTTTCTACTGGCTTGGCTCTTGGATGAGAACACATTTTTTACGTGAGACAGTGTGCGTATTGTAAAAAAGATACATAATGGCTACATGAATTTTCTTCTTGTTCTCGTTCATTTTTATGTAGATCCTTCCATAACGGAAACAGTTATGCTTTTCCTTATTTCCATTCCACCATCAACTCAGCCAGCAACAGTGTAAAAGCAGCAGAAGTACAAGAAGGAAATATTCTGAGAGATGCATATCTACGCAATCTTATTATTGCACAAAAACGTACGCAATGTAATGTAAACGTGAAACGAATGATAGTAAATTTTAAAAAAAATCTGAATGAAGAAATTCGAGGAAAAATACATGCTACTTTTTTATTTCCTGGTGCAACAATACATACAAGTAGCTATATTTACTACAAAATTGTGTATCGGATGGATGATTATCAGAACGAGTGCATAAGTAAATAGGTACATGAGAATGATACAAAATGGTACAAGGCACTGGTTACTCCTCTTTTTTGTTGCAAACGGGCAATATAAGGTAATAAACATGACATGACGAATAAAAATTGGAGGCGAAAGGAGTGGAATTGAGGAAATAGTGTATTTCCGGACGTTTTCAACTTCCCATACAGCTATGCTGCTTGCCTTAATAAAAAAACCAAATGCAGACATTTATTGTGTTCATTGTTGAATTGCTTGTTTGAATTAAGTGATTTTTGTCGCTGATGTAGAAAAATCTAGTTTTTATTTTATTTTCGGAATTAGAAAACAAAAACGATGTTTATAGTGAAAAATATTCTCTTTGTTGATCATGACATGAGCATTGAAAGAGGATCACGCAATATGATGAAATGATCTGTTAATGATGTTAAAAAACAAGTGTGTTGATTCCCAACAAAAAGCCCAGGAAAAAATGATATTGCCAAGTCATAAAGTACTTTTCCGCACGCGACGATATCAAAACAAGTGTAAAAAACAGTAAAATATGTCACCCACGCAAGTAATCATCAAAAAGTTGCATTATTTACATGGTTGTGTCATATTTACAGTGATATCACCCATTAATAAATAATCCGCCAAACAAAACAGTTTATGAAAGGTAAAAAATGTGTTTTCATTTATATTTTAAGTGGGTACTTTATTATGGAGGTGGTGGTGGAGGATGCAGTGCAGTGGTGGTGCGGGCGGGTGTCGTCGACACTGATACACGAGCAAGCCAGAAAACTTTGTACATTATCATGCGTGTGTGTTTGTTGGTGGATTAAACAAATTGCCTGTTATTATGATCCCACTACTGCCATTTCTCATTTTGAGACAAGTCACTGGGAAAAATCACAGCTATACTACCGTACAACTAGTATACTTTGTTCTTTGAATAGACAAACTTGCAAAATAAATGTCTTTCAAAATTTGTGCTCTCTTCTTTCCTAAAAAATACTTTGTACCGATAATAATCTCACATTATGGAATATCCGTTAGTTTTAAAACGGATATATTTTGTAGGTACAAAGTATAATAGCAAAAATACCGTAAACATTTTCCTTTTTTAACTGACAGCAAGCTAGCAACCCTTTCAATTTAACTACCTTACTTTCTACCTACCCACCTTTGAAAATCTGCAATGAAATGAGTGAGAGTGAGAATGGCATTGAATTACCTCGCATTATCTCAACTCAACGTACATAATCATAATGACAGACAATTACTCTTTTTAAACTTGCAAAACCCAACTCAACTCCTTCCTACAAAACTACGCACTTACAGAGACACAGAGATAATCTCTTTACTTTGCGGAACAAATTTTCACACAAAAAGGGTACAAAATTACATAGGTATTTCATATGACAAGACAAAAGATACAAAAGAAGGAAGCTCTTTAAAATGTAACGTAACGTACATTATGAAGAGGATCATGATGAGCAGAGCAAAATTTACTTGAATTCTCCAAAGTGTAGTATATCCCACACTTTTGTGTGTGTCTCTCTGCAGAAAAACCCACTTAAAGTAAAATGGTTGTCATTAACCTAATATATTCATATGTTCCTTTTCTACTCTTCAAAATACATTCCCATTTAACTAACGTCTCTATTTCATTTTCTCTATCTCTTACTTTTGTTTGCTTCCTTCCCAAAAAGTAATATTTTTTACCTGTTCCGCTACTTATTATGATGATGTGGAGAATCTTCCCTTATTGTACCGACCGACTACTATTTGTTAGCACATTTAGTACATGACTTCATTGCATCATGTGTGTGTGTTTGTGAAGTGAAGAAGATGAGAATTACCGCGGTCTCATTATAATTATTGTTATCATCATTATTATAAATGATGAAAGTACTAACCATTTTCCTTGCCATGTTTTTTCGGCATGCCATTATACTCTACTAGCTCATCTACCAAAAAGTTAGGAAGAGAAAAAGAGTCCGTGTTAAATTCTGACCTCAAGGCATCATTATCACTGGTAGAAAATAAATGAACGAGAGAGCATTATTATTATTGCCGTTTTTACTTTTATGTGAATGAAACACACTCGTTTCCGACACATGTGTACGTACATATTATATAATGTGTATGCATTTTGTAATGTACTACTTTGTGTACCAAACCAAATTGAGGAATGTGCACAAACAGGCAAAAGGAAAATGTGAAAATGAAATTGTAATAAACTCCAACGCAAATGCAGTTAAAGAAAACCAAGTAAAACAGCAAACATTGCCACTGCCACCAAAAAAGATGATTATCATTGCTTGTGGCTTCTTTTGTGGCTTTACATGCATTGCATACATGCATACATACATGTTAAACTTGAGAGTAGATAAAAGGTGAATTTTATAAAATAAAAATTAGCAGAGAGCTGTGAAATGTGTGGTGGAAAAACAATAATAGTTTAATGAGTATAAGGATTGCGGGTCTTTTGGGTGCCCTTATCACCTTGAAAACTCAATGAGAGTGCGAGTGTATCAATTTTTAATGGTATGCAAATACTCAGAAGGCTTGACATTGAACATTGAACGTGAACATAAATGTTAGATGTAATGCAAAAGTTTACGGGAGAAATTATCAAAAGCATTGACACTGACTCTGACTGCAAAATGTTTAGAACAACTTTGTTATATGTATCAAAGAAAAAACCTGCTTATACATGAAAATATATGTAGAAATTTGAATGTTGTCGTGTCTTGTAGAAAAAGAAAGTCGTAGGTACATAACATCAGTTATTATCATCATGCGTAACTTCTGGAAGCGTTGGGTACTGTGTAATTATGAATATTTATATTTGCATAATAATAGCCGAAAAGAAAGAGTGCTAGTGCCAGCAAAAAAACATTTAGAGTAAACATGAAAGAAAAATAATTGGGAATTTAAAAGGCATTTTGAATTTTCGTTTTCAGAGCACATCTGCATCATATTCTGTATGTAAAGCAGTCAAAGAAATCGATTTGATGATGGTGGTAGGTAGCAGTGCGGTGAATCCAGTTTTCTTGCAGATTATTATTGATTTGCTTGAGGCGATATAAATAGAATTATGTTATGAATGTCAAGGGAAGGTGTGAGGAGGAAGATGATCGTGATGTGATGATCAAGATTATGATAAAAATGTTGCAAAGGTATTCATACATATTTGATTAATATTATGCAAAGTACATTTTTCTAGTAGCTGAAGTAAAGTCAGTAAGGTAGGTAGGTATATGGAGTGTGGAGACAGGTGTCAATCACTTTATTACTTTTGATATGTTCATAAGCAGATAAATGAAAAACAATGTTTTACTATTATCTTTATAAAAGCCTTGAGGATGATGACAAGTATTTTTTTTATTAGACGAAATATATTTTTCAATTCAAGGAAATCAGAATTAGATGCACTGCACAGATGGAGAATGTGAAAAATGTTAAAATTCTTGAAAATATTTGTTGGTAGTAAAATAATCATAATAATTATCCCAAAGTAAAAGGTAATTTAGAGAAACTGCCGCCGGTGGTAGTAAATGATGAAAAGGTATTCAAAAATAAGAGGAATTTTCTGACAAAATTATTGTAGAAAATGTAAAATAAGTGTAGTAAAGGAAACACTTTAGTTTGTACCCGGGAGTGGTTGGTTGGTGTGTAGAGGTAGCGACGGCGGCGACAGACTGACGACGTTGGGTTTACAGAAAAGGTGGACGTTTTTTGGAAAGAAAAAAAGAAGAAGACAAGTGTTTGTTCGTGTGCAAGCTCTCTGTGTATTGCACTAAATATATTGTTTCTGAGGTAAAATATAAAGGGAAGCCCATTAATAAAGCATTAATAGCTGTAATTACGGACAGACCCCCTTGTGCAGTGCACTACTACCACCACCGCCACTGCCGCCGCCATAGTCATCATAGTCATACCACAATAATCAAACAGGAAGGGAGAGAGAGAATAAGAGAAAGCGAGCGACCAGCTGTGCCAAATGGTTTGAGCTAACATCAATAGCTGACTATTAGAAGCACTTGTTTCTCAACTCCATGTATTTTTTTCGGGGGACATGAAATGAGGAAGGATGCAATGCAAGCAAACTAACAAAATGATTGTACAATATTGTAATGGTGGATGGTGGACTATGTTTTTACTGTCAGGATAATAATTTTTGATATGGGTTTTATAAGAAATTATAATGTAGTTTTATATTTGGTTTGTAGAGCACACTTTATAGGCAAGTCAGAGTTCATCATCCATCCAAACCAATTCAAGTCAAGTCTGGGAGTAGACCCCACAGTTTTACATGAATGTTTTACAAAAATGGCTTTGAATTGTTTGTATGATGGTTGGGTTATTTGGGGAAATGAATAGTTGAGGCTATACAAATAGTAGGAAAAAGTATTTCGTACTACATGGTTTGTACACATGTTTTGTATATAAAGTGAAAAGACGAGTGTGGTGCATAAAACGCATGGGCTTCTGATGAATTAAAATTAATAGAATGGGACATTTAATAGATAGGGGACAACGTTAAAAATGATTAGGCCAATGGCAGATTATTAGCATAATAATTAGAAATTTTAAAAGTTAATTTTTTCTAGTTATTTCTTTGTAGCTGGTAGTGTACTGTAGTTTTCGATGCTCAAACATTATATATCTTCATCTTGTATCATGCACTGTAAAACTGACAAATCCAGTATTGGCGTGTTGCTTGCACAAACCGTAAATATTTTTCCCAAATTGTGATAAATGATAAATGTTGCTAAAACATTGACCGTGACAAAAAAACTATTTTTGAAATCATCCCACTTTCCAGTCTACTTGACACATTATTTTTTCACGAATAAATGAACTGTGTGAACTAGAAATCTGCGCATTTGTATTTTTTTTGGCATGGTTGATGCTGATAACAGTCTACTACACTAAACTTTATACCACATGTTCAGGTGTTTATTCAGTCAGTGAACCACGTAAAATGTGTATTTTTTTCTTCATGACATGGCGCTCTCTTTTTCCCTACAAAACAGTAACGCACGTTTTGTTTACGCTCATTAATCATCTTTTTTTGCTCAAACTTCCCGACAAATATTGTTCCCACTCACAAATCCTCTAGATTATACTTTCTTTTGTGCAGAAACACATTATATTTGTATTTCATTGCTTTTATTTATTTTTATCATCATTGCCATTCGTCACTCCCCCTGTCCTCACTTTGCCATCTAAGCATACAATCACAACAGTCAACAAAAATGAATTGTTGCTCAATTAGTCACAAAAATAATTGAATGAAATGAGTCCCCTTATCATCATCAACATTCAACATTGCCTAAAAATAGTACATTGCTCTTTTTGTACAATATTCATGAAAAAAAGACTTACATATAACCATAAAGATAATAAAACAACACCCACGCAAACCCATTTCAAACCTTGTCGTATTTTTGCCGGTTAAGATTAAGATTGTGTAAAGTGAAAGGACAAAAAAAGTGTAGAAAAGTAACCCATTTTTTCTCAAAAGTATTACTACACTTATTAAATAATTCTCTAGAATTTATGGAAAATCCCTGCAAATCACGCGACGCAACTCTTTCCACAAAAATATTCTCATTTTGCCCTATTCCGTTACCATTTTATATCATTGTTTTTCTCTGTGTGTGTGTTTGTGCGTAGCAGCAGAATATTATATTTACTTTCATCACGATTTCAACAAAGAAATATCTTTTTTCCGCAATCACCATCCATTCATCCTCCAAACTACATTTTTTTCACCTTGGCAAGTAAGTCGCTTGGTTTGGTTTGAATTGAGGAAAAGAGATTGGTTGGATGGATAACCAACATCAAAATCATACATACCTTGCTTATTTGGTTACCTGGATTTTCGGATGATGACGATGATGGTGAAAATACCTAAAATATTTCACACGTGGATACCCACTCAACTTTTTTTTATTCATTGCCTTTCCTTCTAAACATTCCTCATTCTTCCGCTTGCTTGTTAGCAACCAGCATATTTTTTTATTAACTGCCTATCTGATATTCTCTACTGAATTCTCCTCGCTACACTTCATACTCCTTTTTACTTACTTAATCTACATTTATCAATAATACAATATTTTTTTCTCCTTTTTCTTCAGTACACACCGTGCCGTCTTCTTTTTTGATACAATTTCTCATTTTCTCTTTGCCTATTTGCCACGTGCGCTTTTGCTTGTGCTTATTATTTTCCTTTCTTCTCCATTTACACACCTGTCAAGTGCAAATATGTTACATTTACAATGCGTACTCTGCATACAGTGTACTTTCTGTTTGTTATGTCTTCTTGTAAGAAGGGAATAAGAAGAAGGAAAAAATTCAATTTGTCTCTACTTTACTTTTTACATATTCTTAACATTTTTTACTTATTTCCCAGCTATTTTATACTTCATCCCTTTTCACTTATGTATTAACTTTTTTTTCTGTGGAGTAAATTTGGCAAAAAACCTATGTACATATATTTTGTATGGAAGGAGAAATATGATTTTCACAAAAGGCGGAAGTGATGTGTGTGTGTGTTTGGAGCACTCAGTGGTAGTGCGCAGTTTAGGAGAAAAAAGTATCTGGAGAGAAAAGCAGGAATGGATGAGTGGATCTTGTTGATTATGATGAAGTACTTGTATGAGAAGGAGAAGAAGAAAAGTATTGAATTAAATATATTCCTGCTGCTTCTCTCAAACTACAACAAGTACAGACGAAGGAGTTTGATGGTGGCAATGATGATGATGATGACTAGAGTGACTTTTTTTCGCAGAAAAATAATTTTTCATTTTATTCCTTTTCTTCTTCTTTAGCAACAACAGTGACAGGTGTTTGGTATCCCTATTTATCCAAGATTGCTTTTTAGACCCTGTTGACTGTGTACACATGAAAACGAACGTACAGTGTTCATTATTAAGACTTGTTGGTTATTAAATTTTCAGAGAACTTTTTTAATAGCATCATACCATATTCATAGGAACAAGCCGAATTACACCATTTTCAAGGTAAAACTAGCACTGCTGCTGAATGAAAAGTGTGAAAAAAGAGTAATAAAATAAGTCTTTTCTTTTTATATTTTTGCGCTTTCTTTCCAGAAAAAATTATAAATGTGCAGTTTTTATTACATTTACAAGCTACAATCGCAATCTCCACAAAATCTTCTCATTTTTTGCACAAAAAATATTGCCATTTGAAATTTGAATGAGTTTTCACCTTTTGTATCTTCTGTGCATGGTCACTACTTTAATATCTTCCATAATATTCTATTGTTGGGAAAGATGCAATGTTGAAATGAGAATAACAACAGTAGTACGAATCTTCCTTGGAGAAAAAATAAATGAGCGTGTCTAAAAAAAAGTGCAAAACACGTTATAAAATAAAATGTGGTTGTTTTTCTCAATGTAGCAAAGAAAAGAAGAGAGATGACAATGTGTTGATATAATTCTCTATATCAATTTGCCAAGATATGCGAAGAAGACCATGAGAAATACGAAGGAAACATGCAATTTCCCGGTTGGTTTTTTTCATAAGGAACCTTCTTCGCCTTGAAAAATACAAAAGGTAGAAAATTTGCTACGTGTGTGTGTGTGTGTCTAGTGCAGTAACAAATGACAAAAGAAGAAGAGGACAAAATGGCCTAGGTAGGTGGCAAAGGCAAACGTGTATTTTCTGACAAAATTTCCAGGGAAAGAAGAGCAGAGACGCATTATTATTAATACTTGACGACAAGGCTATAAGAAAAAGAAGCTGGTGAGATTCATGATGATGATGATGATAGGGAACTCTGTACAAGAGATTTTCACACGAAGATTGCCTCTGCATGTGCTTAATACTATTTTTTCCTAGGAAATAAACGGCGTGAGTATGTGTGTGTGACGAGAAGAAGCGAGGAGAAAAGGAAGTACGAAGAAATATAATGTAACAAGCGCTAAATCAGAATCTGTGGTGGCAAGACTTCAGAAAACATTTTTCATGTTGAAGATGGGAGAAGGTGAACAAGAAGAAAGATGAAGAGACACGCAAAATTTTCACTGCTAGATTTCCAGGGAAAAATATAGAAGCTGGAGTGAGTGGAGTACGGTGGTACAATGAATTGTAGGTAAAAAGTTGGAACGCAGGCAGTAGTATCATAAGTATGTGTGTATGGAAGTTTAATAGGTAGTATATAGGTACTTATTAAGGTAAAGGAAGGTACTTTAATAGACATTTTGTTAGTGGAACCTACCATACCGACAACAACCAAAGTGGATTCTCATTCTCTCACTTTGGTAGAATGTACAAGAAAGGGAGAGAAAAAAATAAAATGTAGCTGGAGAAGTTGTGTTGTTGGAAGGTTTACACATAACTCTCTGTTGCTGAAGTGAAAGTGAAGCTCTCTCTCTCTCTGCTCTGCTACTGGTCTCTGTTATGGTGTGAGAGTGTGAGTGAGGAAAACGTTAAATATAAATGGCGCACATTCATTATAATCTGAATAAATGTGTCACTTTCTAAACACTTTCTTCCAACAAAAAAGAATCTCTTTTGCTGGAAAAACATGCATATATGATTATGGTATGGAATTCCATTGTATATTCCGTCTATTCTACGTAGATATATTATTATATGCCGAAATTTCATCCTTTCTTTCAAAATAACAAATATAAGTGTATATAGAAGGAATCATTGTCATGTTTTTGCTATGCCTTGCAAAAAAATATGTATCGAAGTGGCTTCATAGTGAAATTTTGTTGCTTGTTGGAAAGGTAAAGCTTTTGCACAGGAGGACTTTAAGCTTTTTACAAGACATGTTGTGCTCTGCAACCACAGCAGTAGTAAAGGATGGATGGATAGAAGTTAGTATGGTGGGCTGGTAGGTCGTGCATGAGCATTGCACTTGATTAAAGTAGAATAAAAGTAAGAAAAATTCTTGCAGAATAGATTAGCTTTTGCATTAATACGATAGTGGAATTTCTGTTAAATACATTGTTTATCTATATATCTCTTACATTTTATCGTTTTTTACCTATACAGGAATTTTTGTATTGGATCGATCTACAGGATACTATATATTACTAACGAGCTAAAATACATACATAAGTGTAAAAGTCAACCAATTTAAAATTTTATTTCTTCAATTTTTTAAATGAATAGCCCATGAAATACAGTACACATTATGATCACAAACTGTGTCTAACTGCATATTACTTTAACCAGATGCACTTTTTTTGTCCAAACTGCATCTATCCACCTTCAAACCAACTTTTTTTGAAAACAAAAGTCTCCCTCCCAATAAATATTTCACTATCTTTATGTCACAGTTTGTTACAGTTTTAATACACGTATTTAGTATAGCGCACAGTTTAAAACTTATGTATACCTACTTCGCTTCTTGATTTTCCATGCATTATTTTATTCCTTCCAAAGTAATTTTCTTTTTTTCCCTACGTTAAAAGAAAAAAAGGTTCTATAAAAATCTTAAGCTTTCCACAGAGGATTTTAACGTTACTTATCTAAAGTGCACTTTTCCTCCTCTCCTTTCATCCAGTTTGTCGTCTGATTTTTAAAGACACATTGAAATTATCTTATTTAACTTCTTCCACACAAAATGCAGTGATCAACATAATGATCACATCACCATCATCATAAAATAGATACATGCCATGTGTGCGTGTATGCATACACGTTTCCACATTATATTATAAAATTACAAGTTAGATAGGGAGGAAAAAAAATTGGAGGGGATGGAGATAGTAAAGTAGGAGGTGAAGTGGTGGAGGAGGGATGATGATGATAGTGTAGTGTGGTAGCTGTAGTGCTCATCTTAATAAATCGCATTAAATCTCACCCTTCTTTCAAGCATTAAATTAAAAGTCTGCCAACAGAGAAGACAAGATGTGTTCTGCCCTCATAAAAAAGGAAAAGACTGGAAAGTCTTTATTTTTATCATCATCGAAAATTCCCTTCCTCCACACTACTCTATATGCATGCATACATCATACATGGTTCGTGTACGCATAAGATGGTAATTCAGGAAAATGCCAAACCTTTCAAGTCGTCGTAAAATCTAATGCATTATTATTCCACTTTTTGTAATAACAACTTAAGTGGTGGTGAATGGGGAGAAAGAGGGGGCGGTTGGTGGTTCGTTGAATTGTATAATGTGATGGGATGCTGTTGCAGCAAACTTTTGTATTGTTGTACATTGTACATGTTTATATGCTGTTTTTCTCTTCCAGCACATAAAAGATTATGAGAATAATGTGTCTCTTCTCTCTTTTGAATAGTATTCAAGCAATCCAAGCCACCAACGCAACTCATCAAGAAAATATATTTTGAGAGTGAGAGGAAGAAACAGATTTCTTGACAAGACTAAACGAGGAAAAGTAAGAGCGATTTTTGAAAGAAAGCACTTTTCCTTCCAAGTTCGATCTGAAATTATGTCGTTATATAAATCAGACAGTGATGGCTGCCTGGTGTTATTGCTATAGGCTTTTTGCGTGGTGGTACGACACACAATGCGATATCATCACCGACATTCTATCAAACCTCTACCTCCTCCACTCATAATAAATGAAAATAAAGTACAGTTTATGTAATAAGTTGAAATCCGTCATGAATAAGATAAGATGTAGGTGTGGGTGGTGGTGGATGGCGTATCGTAATCATTCGTAAAAATTCATGCATAATTTTCCTTTCTTCTTGAAGGAAATGGAAAATGAAGATACAGTTACAGTTTTGATGAATACGGAAGAATCATATGCTATTAGAGTTGAAAATGGACAGGTTTTTACTAGTGTGAAGTGCTTCTTTAATCCACCCACGCAAATCAGAATAGTATTACAACGAAAAAGAAGTGTAAAATTTAATTATTTACAATTGAAGTAAAATTGTGCAGGTACATAGATAGCTTATGTGTTCTTAGCGAATGTGTCAGAGTTTCAGTAATTTTTAGGATTTTTTTTGCATTGTGTCCGAGTTTTTTTTCTTTTAGAATCAATTCAATTTCTCGCTCACCTCAACAATTGCAATACAATAGCACAAAGTTCATTGTGCCATTTCTCTCTGTTCCTCCACTTTATTCGCATAAAAAAGTATACCAGAAAAGGGCACACCGAAAATGAAAAGAATGAATCGCTGCCATCATCGGACTATGATGATAATCATCATCATCATCGTTATTATTACAGCAATTTACAATATATGCCAGAGAGCTTTATTGCACACGCTTT
>JAQFXM010006633.1:0-12941 GCA_034693345.1 Entomobrya multifasciata | reverse complement strand
TCACTTATCTGCTGAAGTGTAGTTTTGCATCAGGTGTAGTAAACAATTCTGGGGTATCCTATCCGTGTGTAAGAATGGGGAGAGAGTACTTAATATACTTGAATAAAAATGGTTTGATTTTGAAAACTAAACTGTCAAAATTAAACTGTTTTGAAAATTTTTATAACCTTTAACTTTGCTCTAAGTTATAAAGTGCACATTTTTGTCTTGAATTATGTGTAACTTATATTTTTATCGAACCTTTTGCTTTCAGAATAAAAAATAAAAAGAGAGCTACAAAATAAATTGCATCTACTCTTCACTCTCTCTCTCATCATCAATCAGCTTCACTTTTTTTCGTAAAGTGAATATCGATAAACTGCGATTGCTTGCAGTTTTGGTATTCTCATGGAGTTGCCTTTCTTGTTGTTGGCACTGCCACTACCATCACATCATCAGCATCTAAAGACTCACTTCCAAGAACGGGACATTTTCTCTTCCGTTTTTAGCCCGGCAATCACAATTTTGCTAGCTATATGAACCACACATGTACACATTATATTGGGAGACATGTTCAACTTGACTAGACGAGTGCTTTAGAAATATTTTATTAGGAGTGTTCTGAATATAGCTCGTGTGGAACTAGTACTTGAAGAACCTTGTTTGTGTGTAGTGTGTACTTTTTAATAAGTATGTTCCCGGAAGCTTGAAGTGCGTAGTTATTACTGCATATCCGTTAGTCTGTGTCTCGGTATATGGATGTATGTTGTTCGGTATATTGAGGAGCTGTTAATTTAGTGTTTTCGTGCACAAAAGTCTACATTTCATAATGCTAGTCTTTTTGCAAGGATTCCCTTCTGCTTAACTGCGCTTTATATAGAGCGGTTGCAACAGAATGAAACATGATGTCAGAGTCCGTGTCATGTCCCTGCCTCTTAAAGAAAGACTTTGTCGTACTTTATAAATGTCATTTATCCTTTCTTTATGATACGACAGTATACACATTTTGCATTGTATGTGGTATACATGTATAGACTATAGACACATATTTTTAATGCAATTTCACTATCCTTCTTTATGGACATGCAGTTTCTGGTTATGAAATATCCTATTTAAGTACTATTTTTACCATCATTTTTTTCATTCTTTTATGGCAATACTGCTACATAGAAAATAGAGAGAAGTGGCAACTTGACCAGTTTTTTTCGGACAATTTTTTACGATGTAAGCCTTACTGGAAGCCGGGACAATGTTGCAGCATGCATCAATGATAAGGCGGTAGCACACGTGAATGGCCTAGAATTTTTTTAAACAACTTCCTTGATTATTTTCTATAAAAATCGAACAATGCTATACACTGTCTATCTAGTGAAGTCAGTTGACGACGGCTTCCTTATGTGACGCTAGTAAAAATGAAATCCTTTGGCTACTTACCAAAAACACAAAATACCTTCAAGAGCCTAACAAATATACTATATGATCGTTTCAAACTTGGTAGCATCTTTTATTTTTAGAAGCAGAGAGTCAGTCATTTTTTTATCTCTCTGGCTGGTAAACTTGATGTTATGATTTTTGTCCACGAGGAAGAAAAAGAACAATAAAATACACAAAAAACCTAATACACACAAGCTTGATGATTGGATTTGGATGGTTTGGCTTGCCCGGACGGAAACTGAATATTTGGGATATTTGGAAAAATTGTCACCATCTCAAATCTATATGTACTGCATCTCCATTTTGTTCACTTTGTGATTGTTTGCTTTTTACAAAATACTTTCCCCATTTACTAAAGAAAATCTGGTTGCACTATATGTACTTTCTTTTGAACATCATCATCACTCAACATTCCCCACTGTCACCGGTGGTGGTAAAAAGAAACTTCTGTGTTTTAGAATCCTCTGTCTCAAGGGTTCTGCTCTCTTTCGCAAAAAATCGTGCTAAGAAAACGTCCCATGTTTTTCTTTCAGTGTGGGATAGTCGCTTTTTGTGTATTTTTCGTGTTTAGATTTCCCGACACAAGGACGAATGAGAAACGGACAGCATAAAAAAGAGAAAGGAAGGAAGAGTCACTTTTACTATTGAACTGTGCTTTTTATAAAAATACGGATCAAAGTCGGAGAAAATAGACAATAATAAAATCTTTCCTTTGCTTTCTTGTCTTGACTTTTGTTGTCTTTTACATTTATCACTTGGTTAAGATAAGTGATTTGTGCTGTGATAGATAATTTAGCTTGGAATTATATCAGTTTTAAACAATAATCAAATTTTATCTCTAAAAAACAAAGGTACGACTCAAACAATGACAATTAATTGGAAGTAATCAAGTATTCATTTATAGTAGGATACCTCTATTTAGAATACATAGATGAAATTCTGCATAACGATGTGCTGCCCTCGACATGCATGTAACCAGACACCTGGATTTAAGTGTATTACTATTTCCCCCTCATCTTTCACTGGTTTCATGAAAGGTGCACATTTTTTGCTCTGTTGGCAGAAAAAGAGACATGTTTTGTGACATGTTGCTTTGTTGTCATCCGTAAAAAAGATACAATACGTAGCATGGATGAACTATCCGAGTTTTTCTTCCATACACTTTGTTGCTTTCTTCTTCTTAAAAAAAGACTTGTTTAGTGTAACATTTCACGTGCTTTTGATGTTTAACTAAAGCTATATCTAACTTTTACTTCGTGTCATTCATTTTTCATCCGGCTTTCTAGAAAGAGGTATAGAAAAGTAAACCCAAAAGGGAAAACCAGCTTTTGTTGAAGTGTTTCTTTATGGTAGACTGACAACATAGATGTTTTGCTTGAGAAGGTAGCCATGCATCTTTGTCTGTTACACAAGTTTTAAGAGAATGTAAAATGTTTCAGTGCATACATATTACACACATATGCCATGCCTATTTTCAATGATATTCTTAAACGGAAAATGTGAAGGAAAACCAGTTCATGGTATAAAGCATACCACCCGAGAACTAAACAGTTTGTGTATTAGCTAATTGATAAATTGATTTGCTGTTTATGTTATACCTTTAACGTGAAAATCGACTATGGGAAATATTTTATGCAGGCTCAGCAAACTGTTTGAATACAAATGATTCAACTGTACTGTTTTTTTGTGGTTCCTTTCCTTCAGTTTGAGTTCTCCTCCAATTTATTTTGCTTTCAAATGTCTGTGTAGGATTTGGGATACGATTTTTTTCAGAAAAACGTTCCTAATATATCGCTACAACATTCGTGTACAAAAATAAAAAGGAACCGAAAAGGGGATCGTGGAAAAAAACTATTCAATGCGATGGGCAATGACTAAACTTTCTTCATCGGTCTGGTCTGTGCACCACTAACCATTATACAAATTGTTAGTTTCCTGAAGAGGATTTGGTCAGATAATAAATACACTTACAAGTAGCATTTTAACTGGTTAGCACCAAAGTTTTTACTTTTTTTATATGTACATAATAAGTGGTTAAAAGGTGAGAAAGTTCATGTTGACTACGACTACGACACACAAAACAATCTAATAGTTTAACGATTACCTCTTTTTAGTGAAACATGATGTTGTTAAAAAGCAGTACCTATATTTTTATGTGACTGCTGCACCTTTTCACTCTGCGCTTTTATGTATGTAGCACGTGTGTGTGGGTAAATGTGCGTGTGTAGAAAACACTTTCTGGAAGATTGAAGCAGGAGTTAGCTAATCAAAATCATTGTCACTATTTTAGATGGCTTTCTCAATTACACTCTGGATAGCAAGTTTGTGGGGAGACTATTAGTTGTTGTTGTTGGTATTACTCCTACGCTCGATAGAACTATACAGTCTGCATTGCTGTTTTGCTGTGGTTGTATTTTTCTTTGCGTGTCGTTAAAAGAAAAGGCTCTCTTGAATGGTGCTCGTTATGACGTTTATTTGTCCCATTGAGAGTTGATGTGCTGAGCTGTTTGCCAATAAAGCGTCAACCTGCCATGCCATACTACCTTCTCATTCGGAAGGTGTAAGGAGCAGCGTAGTTTGATATAATGCAGCTCTCTGGCTCCGACTTATAGCTTAGCTTTGTTGCATTTGCTGATCAAAATGATCGAAGCAAAATTTTGACTGTTCGTTTTATAAAAGCTGATGGAATATAAATAGAGAATATTTGTAGGATTTCGGTTAGGAATATTAAAGTGTGTTGGTTTTATTCATATGCGGCATTTTGATGATTGGGAAACGATTGTAATTCCATTTTGACGATTACACCAGACCATTGTAGCTTGGCAAATGGGTTTAAAAAGGAAACGCGATAACACGAATAGTGGATGTGGATGCATGCTTCGAGACAATTAAATCAAATGAATGAAAGGAAATAAAAATGGAATACTGTGTATTTGTATAAATATTTATTGTGATACTAGAACTCCTAGTCTAGAAAAGCATATGCGCTGGTGTATTCGGGCTGCTGCTTGTATTACTTTTTGAAGCTCTGACTATAAGAATCTCTAATTTTCTAAACACAGTTATTTATGATATAGGTCAAAATTATATTTATTACAGCTGCTGATATAAACATAACATATATACATCCATTAAATACATAGGGTTTTATAAAATACACTAGATGCACACAATAACATAATAATAACTTAAACAGTGAACAGTCTTATAATGGTTTGTTTAAAAGCATCACAGTAATGTCAAATTTGAAATCTTCGTTTAACATCAAATTATATTCCTGATGCATTTATTTTGGCTTATTTGTTTAACTCATAAAACTATTAAGTTATTCCTACACGTCTAACTTTTTCTCTATTGTGTTGATACTATTTATATCAATTACGCATTCATTGTACGGCGGTGGTGGCATATATTCCGGTGGAACGTCATTTGATTTTTGGGGAGCCAGTGGATTAACAAAGCCACCAGAAGCTCTTCGAGGTGAGTTGTTGTTGTTATTGCCATTGTTTGCGCTGCTGCTTCTTCTGCTATTATTGCTTGGATTTTGGTCTGTTCTACTAACTATACTTATGCAGGATCTTGTATTTGCTTCAACGGGTTCTTAAAAACAATCATAAAAAAATGTTAAATGAAAACCTGTGGTCATTTGGACATTGCGGTGAGTATGAGTAATATATTACCTGCAACTACTCTATGAGGATTTCTTCTGTCATTGTTGTTTCTGCAATATCTGTGACACATTCCGCAGGAAAAGCAAAATATAAGTAGAAGAACTACCAGCATCAAGAACATGAACAAAGGATTTTTGCTTCTGTGCGGATATCATAAAAATGAAAAGTATATTAATCGATTGTCATCTACTATCTAACGAGCAGCTATCTAACTAAGTGTGACGAATGCCGAATTGACGTCACAGAGTATTGTAATCGATATTTATGGATGACATACATACATACATGTATACATGAGTATATATGAGTGTAAGGTACTTACGAAAATTTTGAGTGACATGAACAGTGTACGTTTGCTGTGACACATGCTGAAAACTGGGACCCTGGGAAATACTCATTGCAAGATCTGCAATTTACAAATTGATATTTAAAAAAATGAGATTCGTTTATGAGTGTTTTTATCTAATATTTGATTTTAAAAATATTAACTCACGCAAAACAATATTTGTCACAGTCATTATTTGAATAACTGTTAAATTGGGCCATTACTGAAGGGACACTTGAAGCACAAGCCACGAATAGAAAAACGGATATCCAGGATGGTGACATCTTCACTCGTACTGGATTCGTGTATACTGATTTTGCTGATAATTGTAACATATTGATTCGAGAATAGAATATATACTCAAGATTTTAAATACATACACTGACCTTTGCACTTTAAACACCGAAAAACAACTTTTTCCAAAACTATTCCACAAACATGAAAATAAACAGAAATCGATTACAATACAGCTTTGCGTATTGATCACAAATGCGTTGTTAATTTTATAACTTTGAGTATTTCTGTTATGATTTGTAGTTGATAAATCCGTGCATCCGCTCTTCAGCAAATGTTATGTAGTGCACGATTTCATGCTTGACAGTGAACTGAAGTCAACAACTCTCGGAAAAATAACAGTAGAATGTCGTACAAGAGAAGAAATTAGCAAATGTTTAGGTAGATCAGTAAAACGTGGGAAGTCTGATACACGCAATAATAAAGTTGTACAAAGTAAGCATACGATTTTGTTGTTTCGCATGTATTATCAGTAAAAAATATGACGACGCTAGCTAGAAAGAGTTTCACTGCCATATTACGCCGTAGTAAGCCAGGCAGACAGACATTTGAAAACTACAAGTTTGCATGCATGATATATTCTTTATACAAGTATCATAAATATTATGATCTTAGCATGTCTGCGTGCATCCTTATTTGCTTTTCTATTCCGATATTGCTATATTTCTATCAACATTGCCATTATCGTTGTGTGTTCAGTTTACTATATGAACGATGCCGAATAAAGAGTAAATATGCCAAAGTAGGTTTTTTGTACTATTTTTCTTGAAGCAACAAGCTAGTGCAATGCAAACCTTAGTTACTTTGTTTAGTCGATTTTAGTAGCAAACGTTGCTGCTCATGACGAAAATGACGTCAGCGTCGCTTCGCCGAATGGACACAAACATACACTGTTGCTGTGAAGCGATGAGTAATAACAAAACTGACAACGATGTTTGTACATTATAATTGTAACTCAATACCTTCATTATATTACAACAGACGGCAACGCATAAGCTAAGCATCAGGTTGGTAAAAAATAATTTGAAATCAAAATGAGTAAAGCAGAAAAACAGGGCTTTGTCCTTCTGCTAGATATATGTAGACGAATGTAAATGACGTGTAAACTATAAGCTTGCTACCAAAACTTTTTAATACGAACGTACGCGGACAATCACTTTTCTTTCTAATGACCGGATCAATACCAAATTTCGCTAACAAGTGGACTGGTCATGAGTATTTCCATCACCAATTTATTTTTAGTTGGGCCACCTGCTTTTTAAATTCTTAGAACTACACATCTCTACTAATCAGCATGTGTACCAGCCTCTATAATATTGGTATGCCTAACTTTTTAATGGGATGGAAGGAAGTCTCAAACTATCGTGTGAATAATTGTTACCGGTTTCCCACAGTAGCCTCAAGCTGACTGTCGGTTGATTACATTAAACTATAAAAAATACTCGCATTATGCACATGTGGACTCTGTCTATTACAAAAATGTTTATATATGTAGGTGGGTAAACTTACAATAAAAAAATGTGCATTTGATAACAATGATTTAAAAAATTAATCCGGTTCTCACGTAACCTTTATTTCCCCAGATTCGGATACATCTGTACGTATGATTCAATGTTTCCGGAAATATCCCACCAGAAGTATTTTTATTTTGTTGGTATTAAAGCAGGTTTTTATAAACTCTGTGACCACGACCTATGAATCACATCATAGGGCATGGGGGAAGTTGCTGAAGTACAGCTATTCGATAAAAGATAAAATTCTTGATAGGCATGTAAAAAGTAAACAGACAACAGGTTAATGAGAGCTGCTAATGGAAAAATTGTTAAGTCATTTGTATGATATGACGGGAAATCCGCTATTTTTACTTTTGCAATTTATTCCTCCACTTTGTTCATCTAAACACTTTAAAAAGACAGAAAAGTTTCGTCGAAAGGTCTGGTGGTATGACTATTAGGATTTCACATGTTCATAATATTTTTGAAGTCAAAGAAATTGAAGTTCATATTTGTAGAGCATCTGCCTCTGCCTATACCAATGATGATTCACTCAAAACATGACTTCACAAAAAGGTGGAAATCTGAAAGCCAGCAGCTGCTGCCTTCTGCATAATTAAAATTTCTGGATCTGAACCCAATAATCGAGGATATTAAGTTCTTTTACATTTAAATGAACCAACCTACGAATGAATATAAAAGATTTCTGAGAATTATGATAAAATTGAAAAAAATATCACACACATTCATTCAAAAAACCATTACCATGAATGTAACCAAATTCTGATTGTGTAGTAAAATTATAATTTCAGTGCCTTTTGTCCTTGTTACACCCACTCTATTAGTCACTAAATTGTAGTAGTACTTACATGCACCACATTATTTTGCAGATTTTTAATAGTTTTTTTTTGTATTTAAAGTAAATCAGCAGTTTACGATCAGATCAGTATGTAAGCCTACACTTGTGAACTGGTTAAGTATATGGATATATTAAATGTAGTCTGGATTTGTTTAGTTTACGAATGTTACATGCTTCATTGTCGCTGACAGTGACAGCCAATGACAGTCCACAATCTTTGTGTGAATATTGCACGTTTGCATCTCTCTATAAACGTTATATAGTATTATATATGTATAAAATTTTCATGTATTATAGGACTTTAATATATAATCCTTGTAAATATCCCCAACATTTTTCCCTTTTCCTGGGACTCTGCTTACTAAATAGAAAGCCGAGTAAAGGCCAAATTGAAAGTGAAAACAACATGAAAATGACAACACGTCCTGACGGTGGTGGTTATATGTGCTTGTAGTATGAGCCTGGCTTTCCTTCGCCCAGGTTATCGAAAATCACCCTGGGCGGTCCAACCTGTTCATTTGCCTTGACAAATCTGATTTTACATATTATTCAAACTTCACATCGAGTTTTTGAGCTGTTACCACAATGTGTACAAATACATTTACAAAACTATCAACTTAACACTAAACGCATGTTAACAGCTTTGGGGTAGTTCTGATTTGCTTTGTTTCTAAATCACACACGGCAAGCAAGTATGCATCATGCAGTCTGCTTCTTTGTTCTGTCACCTACGTTTAGCATTTTAATTTGCATCCTCCTACGCATTATAATTAAGTAACATC
Source organism: Entomobrya multifasciata (assembly GCA_034693345.1). NCBI lineage: Eukaryota > Metazoa > Arthropoda > Collembola > Entomobryomorpha > Entomobryidae > Entomobrya > Entomobrya multifasciata. Next base: position 4,104 of record JAQFXM010006633.1, on the reverse strand, counting down.
TTATTTATTTACAACTAAAACATGTGATGAGTTTTGGGTAAAACAAGGTTGAAGGTGAAATCTTGATTTAGTTTGTTTTATCAGTAATCAAAGCATAATCAAGTTAGGCCTTAAGTCGAAACCATGTAAGGTGGGTCTATGTATATACGACATGTGAAAATAAGTGAAAATGTCACCCTGTGTACAGCACGTCATTCAACTAGAAGGTAAACTGGTTAGAAATGTATTAAACACAATATATTTTAGCTGTACACTTACCTTGCTTTTTGAGTAATGCTGTACAGATTCCCTGAACATGAATTACCTATGCACACACTCCTGTGTTATAATTTATGAGACATCAGTTGTTGAAAATTTGTTTTAACTGTAAAATGAAAATCGTCTAAATTACTAAATGCCACGAACACAAACGCAACTGATTTCTACAAATCAAAGTTTTAAGAAAACTTCATTGAAATCAAATCGAAAGTACTTCTTAGAATTGTATTCGTTCCTTGACTCCCCTTTCATTGTTGTTCGTAAATGAAAACCATTACACTCTTCCTTTCTTTAAATTGAAATGACATGCACATTTTCCAATCTTTAAAATGCTATCTACCTACATACCTATTACATAAAAATGTATTAATGACTACATAATCAAGTAATGGCTACAAGACTTTATGCGGAAAAAAATATCATTGAATATGTTTATATGCTTATGTTGAATGTTGTCACATAGCATTCATTTACTCAATTACTGTATTTTTTGAGTTTTTGAATAGAGAGTTGTTCCTTTCCTTCTTACTTGTACTCTTCAAATCATCATAAAAGGAAGTGATGGTCTGTTGACTGTAAAGTAGTACTTGAAAATGCACCTAAAAGTGTAGTATATATGTATGCATAATGTTGTTTACTTTTTACACAAACGAAAGAAGAAAATAGAAAATTTAAAGGAAGAAAACAAGCACTAAGGGTGTATGTATAAACAACTCACATAATAATAATAGTAATAATAACAAAAACTCCAGTAGTAGCATATATACAGATATACTACAAAAAAATCGTTCTCATCGTCATCTCATAATATGAACATCCCAGCTCAACTTTTCCATCTCCCTTTTGCTCCACGCCACTTCTCATGTAGTGCAAGGTCTCTCGACAGATCTGTAAAAACTACTGGAGAGAGAGAACAAGTCTGAAGTACAAACAGAGTTTTGTAGTGGCACTGCCATCATCATCACATCACTGATACAAGCAACAGCATATAATCTACCCATATAACGGTACTATTATCGTTGTAGTCATCATCATCATCCCTATCTATATGCACATATTACATTATAGCGCAAAAAGCAACCCCTCAAGAAGTAAAGTAAGAGGACGGGAAAACGGGATGTTGTTTGGTAGTGCACTGTTGCTTTGCTTGCTGCTGATGTTGTTGATGATGACGATGAGGAAGTTGATGAGAAATACAACAGCGGACAAGACAAAGTCAGTCTTGTTTATAGTTGAGTGAGATCTAAATAAATGTACAAGAGAGTAAAGTGAGTAATGTAAGTGGCTCAGAGGAGAAAAGAGAAACCTAGCTTTTTTACTCCATGTATATTTTTTGAGATATGCTTGGCTGAAAGTGGAGGAGGCAGAAAAGCCCGGCTTGATGATGATGATATGGCAGAAAAGAGGCTACAAGAAAAAAAGAAGCTGAAGAGGTAGGCTACAGAAGGAAACAGGTTCACATGTACTTATATCCATATTTCTTTTATATGCATGTTGACTTGACGGTATATTGTGTGGTGATGGTAGGAAAGGAAACTAGAATCTATGAAAGCATACATGTTTGCAAGCTTGCATTCTCATGCACGGCTTTTTCCTCTTTTTTCTTTCTTTTAAATGTGTGTACGTCTTGTCTTATTCTGACTGCCTGTCTTTCTTCTTGTAACTTCATGCTTCCTTGCATGGAAGAATGAGCCGAGAAAAGAAGTTTTTCATATGAATTTAATAATACTATATTATAACATCATCATTTCATCATCATGACCATGTCAAGTTGGCTTACAACACAACACAACAAGCAGAGTATAATGTACTTACCCTCACCACACACTACACTACTATTCCTCGTATTTTTTTACACACAACATGGCAATATTATAATCGTATAAAAAGAAAAGACAGGAGAGAGGGAAAAGTAACAAAGCACACAAATAACACAAGGAATAATAATAGTACACATCAAGTACCTAAGTAAAAGGAAGCAATATTATGTAAGAGAGAGTAGGGAAAGCAACAAAACAGGGATCAGAAAAGCCGGGTAGACTTCATACCCAAGGGAGTCATATTTGCAGCTTCTCATTATGAAGATACGCAGGATGAAATTGTCTATTGAGTGCAAGTTGCTCACTTTTTGCTCTCACTCCGCCGCAACTTGAATTTACTTGTTCTTTCATTTTCGTCGTTGTCGTGTACGTACACGTTGACTACATCACTGACTTGACTGGGTAGTCTTACACCACCACTTTCTTTTATATTTTAGCGTCTTCTCTCTCTTTATCCTTGTTCCACTGCTTCCGCATTTCGCCCTTTTTATTATTATTTCTTTTGCATCTTTTTCCTCCTTACTTATGGCCTCTCATCGTCATGTTTGTTGCATTTCTCACAAAGACGAAAAGAGAGAAAAAAACATACACAAGTGAAAAAATACGAGAGAGAAGTAATGGATGGAAGATAAATGGATATTATGGTAGTGAGTATGAGCAAATGTAAGAAGCGCAAACAAAACGACGTATATATTCATAATGTACACATGTTTGCTGGAATGTCTTCTGTGAGTACACATATCTTTAGGCATTAACTAGAAATATCTGGAGACGGTCGAAGAACATGACATTTTGTAAACAAAAACAAGACGAAGAAGGAAATGCGACGTTTTCTGCTGGAGTGCTGGCTGGAAGAACGCTTACAGCTATATTTTTCTCCTGCCAAACGAGACGCATAGAGTTGAAGTTAGACTGTCTTCTAGACAGGCTAAGATATTACAGCAATGAAATATATAAAGTAGTTGTCACTGATTATTAGTTTGTTCAAAAGAAAAAAAGGTAGCTGAAAACGAATTTATTTTCTTGATGAATTATCAATATGAAGAATACGTCTGGTGATTGAAGACAGCATGTTTTACTGCATTTCAAAATTATTTCTTAGAATTTCCCCCTTCTGTTGGTGTGTTCTAAAATATATGGTGCTTAAGGGAAAGGTTAATCCACTGATAGATCAAAGTGTGTTTAAGGAAATGAAGTTTTAACCTCAGAGCTGCAGGAAGTGAAAGCAAATGGTAGGAATTTGGTGAGTCATGTATAGGAAAACACGCGGAAATTCTTCAAATACTACAAACGAATAGAAATAATATGCTCATATATGGTTGAAACGAATATTTAAACTTATGTGCATATAATAGTGGCTATATGACAATTACACGAAAACTATGAAAAAATTGCTCATAAATATATACATGAAACTTTTGTTTATGTATGGCGACGTTTGTATTTTTAAAATATAAAAGGACAATTCCCTACTACATAGATTCCTGAGCATGAATTCAAACGTTACGTGAAGAAAATTTGTTGAACAACAAAAAATAAGCAAGAACTATTAATGTACAGCATAGCACGAGCTTAACAGTAAAAATAGTCCAAAAAATAGTAGTCTCTAACACAAAAACAATGACAAAAAATGCAACTAAAAGTTTGCAACCTTGACTTAGGCACAAGGAGGCAAACTGGCGCTAGTCAAAGTTTCTTAAATTTACAATCAGCAGAAAACTAGAAAATGAACAAAAACAAAGTTCGTATAATTGTACCGCTGAAAAGGCAATGAACTAAGCAAGTGTATGTATTTCATAACAAATTAAAACGCATACTAAGAACATCGTTTTCATCTTTACTTGTGTTTGCTTCAAAATCCAATGCATAAAAGCTTTGAGCAGAGAAATTCTATTTCTTTTAATCTTCAACTTCACCCCTGCTGCTGCCCTGAGCAGAAAAAAGAAAACAGGCAATGTGCATAAGTAACGCAGCATTTTTCACAAGCTCAACTGAGTTAGAATATCATTTTCACACTTGATTGAGT
>JAQFXM010006632.1:0-12943 GCA_034693345.1 Entomobrya multifasciata | reverse complement strand
AGCTGTAGCAAAACTACGTTTCCAATTCACAACCGGAAGTAAAAACTTTCACAGGGGCTCTGAATTAACACACACGTGTCAAACTAAGCCTATTTGTGTCAAAATTATCTAAAAAGCACAGTAACGTATATGGTTATAAAGCTATAAAGTTATGGTTATAATGTCAATGTCTATGATATAAATATTACGTAAAAATCGTCTCCTTGTCGATAGATTATAAGAGTAGCTTAAAGCACAGATCATATATCAGATCAGCACAATATAACATTTGGTATTCAAAGTGGTGACTTATTATATACAAGCTTATATATATGATACGATGAATTCTTATGAGAAAATGGAGACACAAGTCAAACAATTCTTTCTTTCGTACTAATTTGTTTTACACAAGATTGCATGTCTGCTAACGACATGGATTATATCCCTGAGGCTTTTTATTCATATAAATTTTTTTCTTTCAGCGTTTCTTGCTGATTCCAACGATATAATGATCTTTTCCTTTGGCATTTTATATAAAATCCTGAGAATATTTTGTTGATTGCGTAAGGCTGTTGTGTGTCATTAAAACGTGTATTTTTCTTAGCATCTTTATATAAAACATATTCAACCCGAAGGGGAAAGCTTGCAAAGTCAAGTAGATCCACAAATTCAGATGATGCAATGACAAACAAGAAAACTATCTTGGTATCTGTAACAGAAAAACATCCTGCTTTACAATCAAATAATATTTGAAAAGTACCAAAACTTGGTACACGTATAGCTATAAAAAGGTTTCAGGAAGGTCATATTCAACACCACCACAATATAAAACGTAAAGACAAATGTACTTCTAAACACAGACTGGATGTTATTTGTAAGTATCCAAACTTATTATGTAATAGAAAGTGATAGAAAGCAACCGAGTGTAAGCGACACTGGGGATGAGACTTTATTACAGAACATGTACGAGAAAGTTGATACAATCACTTTATTACAGAAAGCAGACAAGACCTTGTTAGGAGTTGGTGCAGATAATTAATATGTCTACCGGAAGAATGGTTGCATGAGCAACACTTCCTGTTCTCATAAAATAGAGAAAAACAGAGTACTATCGTTCTATAATAAACGCACAAAAACTTTGTTTTCTTGTTAACAAAACGAATGGTATCTCTCTGGCATCCATATATGCTTTTGGTGCATCTAAACTGTTCTTTTGGTTGATTCGCATGAGTGAACCTTTGTAATTTATAACAATATTGTTTATTACTTGGCTAGTCTTCGCTTTCAAAAAAATTGGTGTTTGGTGCAAATATGATATGGTCATTTTTTATCCCTGGTGTCAACAAATAAATCAAATAATTCTTTTAAAAAATTTATTGCAGACAGAACCTATTGGAAATATAAAGCCAAAAATTTCCAACAATAGCAAAAATGAGCACGGAAATTGCTGTCGTTAAAATTGTTCAAAAATACACAAAATCTTCCGAAGTCAAAAATTGTTAGAAGCGTAAACGACGACGTTAATTTAAAAACAATGTGCGTGCTACGCATATTTATGCAATTGCTGCGCGTTCTTTCCACTTTCACTTTCTTGAAACAACTTTGCCACAACGAAAAAAATAATAACAGATGGCTTTATGTTCTAATATGCAATTCTGCAGCTGTACACATACAGTTCTGTCATAAAACTTGTTCAAGGAATGCCCAACCAAAACATTTGTGAGAACTCTAGTTTCATGCTAAAGGTACGAAAAATACTCAAGAGACTAATACCACAAAACATTTCACAAAGTTACAAAACTGCAAATTGCGTTGGGAATAATATTAGTCTAGACTGCATATCTTCGATTCCATAAAGTTTTGCTTTACAAATCAGTGGTTTTCTTGAGATTGTAAAATTCTGCACGTGTTTACATGTACGTTGATATCAATTTCGTAATATTCAGTAAGAATGTTGGGGTTAGGGTAAGAATTAAATGAATCTATTTTCTACAAAATGCATCCGCATTAAACTAATTTCCATTTTTCCATAAAATCAGAATTTTATTGATTTAAGTAATTACGTAATAGTTTTTTAAGTATTTACTCTCTTTTTTATTTTTCAGTAAGATTTCCTTCCTGTTCCAGTGGTGCTAATGAGGACTAATCTTTTAAGGATTCCGTTGTATTCCTGATTGCATTATTATGGTGAGGGTACAGAAAAGATTAAAAAATTCACTAAAAATGACTGCTCTTAAAACTACAAGAACCGTACATTATCATGTTTGCATTTTCAAAAACATTCCTATTTTTGACATTTTGTGTAATTATGCGTGTTAGTAAGTATAGGTTAAAACGTAATAAAAAATATTTGTGTACTTTTCAAATCAAATAAAAACTTGTTATGTCAAACTTAAAATTGCACTAATCATGTATTTTATTTCACGTCATTAATTATACCCCCAAAAACCGAATACATCAACTTTCTCATGCCACTTTAAAACTTTCAATTTTATCCAGAAAGATAGTCGTCATTCATACAAGTCAACTTGGTAAAATAAATTTAATTTTTCTTTGCACAGCTGAAATTCTTGCGTAAAGAAGTCTCTGAAGTTACGCATCCAACTTTGTATTCAATTCACAAGGGTGCTACTTTTTTCTTCTTTCTTTCTCTTTAGCCGCTTTCACTTGTTTCCCAGTGGGAGCCGGTGCCAACAGAGCAATAAAAGGAAGTGTCCGTGTATTCATGATCACGACGTCCATTCCACGCACAATTTTTTTCCACAACTTTCTTTTTAGGATCTCTGCAGCAATATTTTTATCGATAATGGTGCGATATGGTGCTATATAAGAGGCCACAGAAGTGCATGCATTATTATTTTAATGCTACAACATGTTTTCACACACGAACGTTTACTTTGTTTTACGCCTCAACATTTTCGTCTGTTCTGAACAAGTTTATCACTAAAATTGAAAGCAAAATTATAAAACGAATGAAATGGCAAATAAAGCCAAACTAACGTTCTTGATAGATGGATGGCCAAATCGTTTGTGTAATAGATCATTCATTGGTTGAAAAACACACTATCTCTAGATCTACTGACATTGAGAATCGACTTTAATGATACGTTAGACTTAAATATAAAGTATACTGGTTCCGAAGTTGCATTTTAAACGTTTCTTACTAAAAATACTTTAGATTTTTAAACTTCAAATCAAGAATATTAACTCGAAACGGAAACGTTTTTCCTTCTGAAAAAACTTCCTGTGTAATGATCAGATTTTCTCAGCAATCGCAAACAAAACTGCATAGCAATACTACATGCTTGTTTTGTAGCGCAAAATGGAATAATAATGGCTGTACTTCCGAGGCGTTCTATGGAATAAAAAAGAGGTATTTTGTCCAAGTGTATCTTTATAACAGGATAATGGAGAGCTTAAAATGGGATGATAAAAGACGTTATTTACTAAGAAACAATCTGCTATGTAATATACCTTGTAAACTGGATTTGCATGCTGTGAATTTTGAAATAGGTTGAAACTATATCGTATACATAAACTGCATTTCTAATGGAATCAAGAAAAGTTTATAATACTGAAAATGAGGTGAAATATATTATGTTAAAAGTGTCTACGAAAATATATTGTTGTATATTCCCCTTCTTTATGTTTAGTTCATTAAACTTCCCCTTTTAAAATTTCTCGTTATTTACGGAGTGGGTCTTAAAAATTTATTAAAAATGCAGAGGGGAAGGAAAATACATGAAGTAGATTTTCTAAACAAGTTCACCCCTTTTGTGTGTTGTTTTGATCATCAAAGGTATATTAGTTGCGGTTGATTAAGTTGATTACTTATAACTTGTTACAAGATTAAACGTGCGATAGTGATTCTACTTGCCTATTTTACTGTTTTAGTACAAAACAGGAAGATCGTTACATAAAAATATTTATTAAAATTTCAATGGTTTAGAAAATTGTGTCTTTATTTGTCTTGTACATAAAATGTGAAAGAAGAAGTAGCAGTGAGAAAAAAAACCGTATATTAATCCACATTCTTCACTATATTTTAACCATTTAGAATATAATCTCAAACAAAACAGAATTTTGTTCCAGGAGACCTTTAAAGGTCTCCCAGAATTCTTATAGATATTGAAACTATAAACTGTTTATATTGGCATCATCGCCATTAAACAAAGTGCATAATTTTGGATCACATGAACTGTAAAACGTACTAAAATAACAGCTAGAGCGTGAATTTATTACGCAACATCCCTTTTCTATTTTCACTTATTTGACAAAAGAAACATCCCAATTTGCTATCCTATTCGTGTTTTCAAGCAAACATAATATTTGTCCTTGTAGGTGTCCTTGCAGCCATTCGTTTTTATTTTGACAACTTTCCCTTTCCCAAAATAGAAACTTTAGAAAGCTGACAAACATCTTTTGCTGTTTTTGTACCAGACTTACAATTCTCATCAAATGTAAGCTGCTTCACATCAGACCACACAGTCTATTCCCAAGTTTTTACAACCTTTCACCAATTTTTTTTTCATCTTTCACTTAATTTCTCAGAGTGGCGAGTGGATTTGTGATGAAGCTTTTCATTTGATTATGTCATCAGAAGTTTAGGCATTCTACATGTATTTTATGCCTAATGAAACATGAAAGCTTTTCTATTCCCAGTCGATAACCGGAAGTAGAAACCCTCATAACGGCTTCAAATTCGTACACTTGTCAAAGTGAATCCCTTTTATTGTATCCTTAACAAAAATTTGGGATAAAGCTGATTTTTGTAAAAAATTTGTTACTTCATACCAATTTGTATTCAATCTTGGCGCCATCAGAAAAAGCTAAAGAATTGTGTAATCTTCCTTGAGACTTTTTGCTCATGTACATTATTATCCTTCGAATTTGGTTACTGATTTTTGTACTATAAGGATCGTTATCTATGAAAGTTTCAATCAAATTACATGCTTATTTAGTTTATTTCGTTTGATTTGTTACTTTATTTAAGGTTCACATGTTTTTCACAAATTTTTGTGTTCAGCCCAAGGGGCACAAATAAAAAACATGAAAATATTGGCTCCGGGTTAAAGTTCAACGGAATAAATTTTCGGAAAAATGCAGGAGTGTTGGATTTGATACGTAAATATGTACAACTATGTTTTTACATTTTATATAATTTTATTTCTTATGCCTTAATATATGTGTTAATCTACAGTTATAAACATAGCTGTCACTGCATCGGTCCACAAACCAAGTGCTATATAACGTTCCTGAGACCTGCTCCACGAGTGAGATAGGACAAATACTCAAGAGACTAAAACCACAAAATCTTTCGAAAACTTGCTAAAGTACAAATTGCGTTGGGAATAACATTAGTCTAGACTACACACGTATATTATAATCCACAAAGTTACGCTATAAAACTGTATTTTATTTTTCTGTTTTTAAGCTTAAACTGTCAGTGGCCTTGAAAATTGGAGAGAAATGACCAACTAAGCTTGCTTGTTCGATTTAGTGTTGTGGTTTACTTACAATTAGAATTAACCTGTTATGGATTCCAATAAACCTCACCTCTGGTTGTATTATGATGATTTATAGACGACAAAAGTGATAAATATTGCCATATTTACTAATGAACGAGGACTAGTTTTAAAATGACAAAATGTTTTATAATATAATTTGCAATGGAGTCAACAATAAACGAGTCGAAATAAAAATACTTGAAAATTTATATAAATAAATGTTTTTATCATATAAATCAAATTTATTGTGCATATAAAAACTAAATAAAAACGAGTAAAACTTAAAATTGCATTATTTATTTCCTTTTTGTCATGGCATTATAATTTTACACCAAAAAAGAGTTGCATCAACTTTCTCCTGTAACTTTAAAACTTTCATATTCATCTGGAGAAAAATTTGTCGTATGCACAAGTATAATAAAAGTTTTTTTCTTTTGCACAGCTGAACTCATTACGCCAAACAGTCACTAAAGTTACGCATCCAGCTTTTTATGAAATCCGCAAAGCTGTTACTTTTATTTTGCCGCTTTCACTTTGGCTACTTTCACTTATTTCCCGGTGGGACTTGAATGTCGACAGTAAAATAAAAATAGAATGTTGCTGCATTCATGATCACGACGTCCAATCCAAGCACATTTTTTCCCCTAGCTTTACTTTTTAGGACGTCTGCAGCAATAGTTTGGAACACGAATGGTGCGTAATGGTTCCATACAAGAGGCTACAAAAGGAAAGTGCGAAGTATTTGTTATTATTTTACTGCGAGATATTTTCATATACATACGTGAAAGTTTTTAAAGATTCTATTTTACCATTTTTCTTTCTACACCATTGTAGTTTTTATTCTGCTGAGTCTTAACTTACGACTAAAATTCAGTGAACATGCAGCTTGTAAAATGAATGTAAGCCAAAAAACAAAATATGTTGTGGCGGATAAAATGTCATCCAGTTTACAGATGAGATCATCAACAATTCAAACAATATTTTGCTATCATATATCAAATCGGACTGATATTTTTCTAACGAGTATTGAAATGTATTCATAAATACTTTACATGTTTTTCCATGAATTTTAGTTCTTTTATATCTTCCCTTAAGAACAAGTGAAATTTCCAAAGTTTAAAAAGTTTTGCCTTACATTGCATTATTAATTTCACTGTTTTCATGTATTTATATCTGTTTTAATATGGGTAAGTATTATTTTTATATACATTTTATGCAGGAATTAGTGGCTCAGCCAGACAGAGATGATTTCTTAAATTATTATCTCTTTGTGAATCATAAGAAGTAGTTGTAATTCTTTCCCCATTTTTATACTTGTTTAAAAACATGTTGGTTCATTTGATTTACTTTTTACGGTCAAGCTTGAGTAAGAGAGAGAGAGGGAGAGAGAGTATTCGAGAGTAATTAGTGTACTTTATCTTTCACCTTTTGAGCTTTCACCTGCAACATAACTTTGTAAACTGAACCTTGATATAACGTGGGGAAACAAGGTTATCCAAAATGACATTGGAATTTAAAAGGTTTATTTACAACCAAAACTTTAAATTGTTGATTTGATTTTTTTCTGCATTATAAGAGAAACTAACAATGGAGGTGACTAAATGCACGAGAGAAACTTAACATAAAATTTTAATGTATGTGGCGATGTAGTTTTTTATACTGATTTTAATGGTACATATTTGTTATTTTCCCGAAGGCGCGTATGTGTAATTACCAGCTGAGTTTGTTTGGAGCACATTCACACCATTTTAAGTTTCTCTCCAGTACGACGTTAGCTGTTAATGCAAAATGAAACGGGCGCGTTCGAGTATTTGGGTAAAAGAACGCAGCTAATAATTACACATATGTGCATTCGGGAAAATAACAAATATGTACCATTAAAATCATCATAAAAACTACACCGCAATGTATAAATTCCAAATTAAATTTCTCTCGTGCATTCATTCACCTCCATTGTAAGTCTCTAACGTCAAAATCTTATTTAGTTACTTTTGTGTTTCATAAGCAATTCTATTTTTTTGGTCTTTTCTTAACTTTATTGAAAATTTGACTGTCATTTGCTAGGTTATAAAACTGGTATATGCTAAATGCGAAAAATATGCTTAGAAAACATAGTATTTTACTTACATAGGGATCAAATACCTTGTCCCGAAAATTTAATACGAGACATAAACGTAACAAGTCAAAGAAGTAGGATGAAAGGATGTAAAGGCTTGTTTCATGTGGGTCTTTCAACCTACATTTATCAAAAAGTCAATATGCTATTTTTCTTATCTCATCTTTTAATCACAATACGACGTTTGTCTTCTTTGAATGTCCGAATTTCTAAAGAATTGGCATCTAATTTTGTAAAGAAATCTTTCATTCTAGTTTATTCAGTTTTTGTGGGTTCCTATCTACCCAATCTAATTTCTTGACTGAAATGTCACAGCGAAGTAAACAAATTATAATATTCTCAAATAAATTTATAAATTGTTTGTAAAATTAACAATCTGTACAAGTTGTGCCATGAAGCTATAGCAATAGCATTTCAAATGGTAACTAGTTTTTATTCTTAATCAGATCGTTTTTAACCATTTAAATTTACCAGTGTAGACTATCTAACATCCACATACAAGCAACACACAAATCAACAAATTTCAAAATCCCATGTTTTTCGACATCACAAACAAAAGCAGAGTGATCGTATAATACTTATTGTAAACTTATTTAGATTTATCGAGATAATAACACGGAATAATGGGAAATATTATGTGATTCAGCTCATGATTTTCCCGAATTTAATACTTTAAAATTATTTTCTAATACATGCTTGAAAAGGCATCAATTTTTCAAAATCTGAAACATTTTATAAGCTGCTTACTAAACATAATTTTGTGTAAAGAAGAATTATCTGATTTGAATTAAATAACTTGGCCAGAAACTTTACAAGTATGAATAATACTTTTGACTTAAACGTGTACAAATAACTAAAGCAATATTCAAATATTTACTTTGGTTATGGTTAAGTCAACTATGATAAAAAATCAATATATGGCTTGATATTTCTTCTTTCTAGTCTTACAATGTTTTAATTACTAAAGTATAAAATTCTTGCCACTTGTACTTACGTGGCTGAAGCGTTCTGGTAAACATATGCTTAAAACAATACAAACATATTCAAATATATTTTCATATAAAATTAAGCTAATAAGATAACTTCGTTTACATTATTTTGGCATATCCAATCTCTTGAGAATGAATATTGAGCAAAAACATGAATCAAAACATGTTATTTACAAATCTCAAATTAGAACCGAATAGACTAAAAATTAAGAAAACCAAACAGTTGAGAAAGTTCCATACAACTCTTCGTATTCTCCTCTGAAAAATCCACGTTCATTTTTTCAGTACGACACATATTGCAATCTAAAAACCAAAATGATGCTCACCGAGAATTTCCTGAAAATTTTAATCCAAGCGAACGAAATTTCACCCACCATCTGTGGTAAACTATTTACCTTTAATAAAAACACCCAGAAATTTACAATACTTCAAAATTCTAGTGCCAAGAACGGGTTTATGGCACGTTGGATATTGCTCCTGTTCGTTGCAGTTACCTTTTTTATTCGTCTGGTAAAGACAAAATTGTCGGACAACCATGATGACCGTGCGTCTGTGGATGAAAATGTGTACATTTTCATGATTATTGTACCTTGGATGTCTTATGAACACTACCGAATTCGTGGAACTTTCCCTGATGATTTCATATCATTTTTCAATGGGGCAATCGGAATCGAGAGAAAGTATTTCAACAGTAAGTTATATTTGATATTTAAAATAAAAAGCACTTCTTTTTAAGAATATGTTTTAAAACGGTTGAAAAATTATATATACTAAATACTATTTTAGATTGTATTGCTAAGTCTACTGCCAAATCTAGACTAGCAAAATTCTTTTTAAAGGCTACACATTTCTTTTGCAAATGGGTATTTTCTACTGGAATAGCGATTGTATGTTCGTTGAGCAATGAAATGCCATTTAATGCAGTGTGGATATTGAACCATATATTTTCTCTTCTGGATTGCCAGAATATCTTCTTAAATATATTTTGGAAGGGAACACTATTTATTTTGAACTATGTTATTTGGACAATGGTGGCTATACAAGGGTACCGATTGGTGGCAGATATACTTATTGGAGTTCTTTCGCTGACGTTTTGTCAGGAAATGGCACAAAGGTAGTATTTATTCATTAGAGTTTATTTACAAGTTTATGCATAATCTTGTAGCCAATAGATTTTACTTCTGATTTTTGAAATTTTTAGCGCAATCATTGGCACACTCGAAAAACTCCAAACTGGTACAATATTCACCATAGAAATGGCTAAGCGTACAATGATCAACTTACGAGAAATTCATTTGCTCACTGAAATGTATAATGATGTCATGCGTTCACTATTTTTCTCTTTATTACTTACCAATGGGATCGGACAAATTGTTTCTGTCGTACCACTAATTCGATCAAGGCAACTTCCAATTTTTATAATCTTGTTTTTAATTTCGACGGCAATACAAACACTGCTGATCATATTGATTGTGTACGGTTTTGCTGGAAATGTTCACAATATTTCAAAACTTTCTTTGCGTAGGCAACATCAAATGGTACGAAGAAATTACAATGGAAATTTGAAACGACAACATATATATGTTGAACTTTTTTTGAAATCGTGTCAAGTGGCAAAACTTAGGTTTGGTTTGTCAAATTTTATTGAGAAAAAAACACCAGCAATTTTTCAGTTATTTTGCATTCAGCGTATAATAGATCTCCTTCTTTTACGATAGCCGGAGCAAATAAAAATTACGATGAAGTTTAGGCTTAATTATAATGCAAATAAAGATTAGATTAAATGAATAGATATCGACAGAAACTTAGAAGTTCGTAACAAAATCGTCGAAAATTTATTGTGAGTTGTGTCAAGCTCTTGTTGACAAGGAATAAGTATTAATTTAATTTCAATTAGTAAAGGTAACGTAACTATTATTTAAAGTCTTTGACTATCTGAAGAAGTATTGCCTTGAAGTATGTGAAACGCGCTGTGGTAAATAAAGAGTGATATTTGACAAGTTTATCGTTGTCTGACTTCTTTCAGTTTATTTATTAAATGCGAGGATTAAAAAGACTCATTTCACAAATAACGTTGTCTATTATTCAAAATTCTTTTCCAAATAGAATGTTTTCCCCAAGTTGTCTTCATTTCAGTCTATCTACACTGTATAAAACAGTTAAGTAAATCTTACATTAAAACATAAAAAACATAACCTCAATATTAACAAAACAGCAGCCAATAATGATAAAAAGTTAGAACAAAAATATGAATATTTAGCTAGCAACTATTGATTTTTGGACAAACTAAATTATTTTTTCGTTATAATTTAATTTAAGTATGTGCTATGAGTTTAAAGCAAAATTCTGGAGCTTAAAAGGAGCAATTCATTCTGTTTGTTCATTTCTTTGTTCGCATTAGCATTGGAATATAAGTTGAGTGCAATAATCTATATGCTATGCTATATGATTTAATCCAGATAAAAGACATACCATTTTGAGTCTAAATTTCGGCTTTTTTGAATGTATTTAATACAAGAAGGGATAAATTTGAAAATCAAAATTGTTCTATTGGGTAGTCGAGTAGCATGAAAATCAAAATTGAGAAATGATAGCTTGATGTAGTCTGGGTTAATAATTCCCATAATGTGTTTTTAAGGAGAATAACACATGAATATTTGCTTTGATTTCAATGCTCAATTTTTCAATTCCCTCCTGGCCAAAGTTCTCACTTTACAGATTTTGTAGAATGGAAAATGTGGTTCGGTTTTTCGTAACATTTGATCAATTTACTAATGGTACTTACCCGGAGCATTGTTTTAATACAAACCAATGTATGCTCTTCAATAAAAACTGATTTTTGAAGAACGGTTATATTTTTAAGCGTTGTTTAGTACGACTAGATGTATTTTAAACATTGGTTAAATTGATTAGCCAAAAAGTCGCAGAAATTTTTACTAGAGTAGACTATCTGACATATGCCAATACGCAACAATCAACATGGATAGGTGTACTCGAAATGCATTTTATACAAAATGACAAATTTTTCAAGTGAATCCTTTCTATTGATTAGTCTGAAGACCAAAGTTAAAAAAAATTCGAAATTGTGAAATTGTTAAGAATAAATCTTTTATGCTTACTTTTACTTTCTTGAAAAAGCACCAATGCAATACCAAACATCAGAAATTATGACTTTATGCCCCAATAAACAAATCTGCAGATGTACACATAGCTGTCATTGGATCGGTCCAAACCAAGTGTTGTAAAACGTTTCCGAGCCCTTCTCTGCAAGTGTAACAGAACAAATTCTCAAGAGACTGAAACCACAAAATCTTTTCCAAAATTACAAACTATAAATTGCACTGGGAAAACCATTAGTCTAGACTACAAGTGCATCTTCCATTCCTTAAAGTCTTGATATAAAGATCTGCGGTTTCCTTGAAATCGTAAAAACGTGTAACCATGAAAATGTAACTTGTCATCGTGTTCAAGTTCTTAATGTCCAGTAAGATCTTTAAGGTAGTAGGCACTTTACATTGTTTAATTGACAAATGTGAATGTAGTAATTTTCAACAGGTAACATAATTGACTTAACAAGTTGAAATAATCATAACTGATAATTTACATAAAACATTTAAGTATCTTAAAGGAAGTAAAAAGTAAATCAAACTATTTGTGTGTTTTCAAACCAATTAAAAACGAGTAAAACTATACATTGCACTATTCACTTTTTTATAAAATTAAAGTTTTACACCAAAAAAAGGAACACATCCACTTTCTCCTGTCATTTTTAAACGTCTATATTCATCCGGATAAAAATTCGTCGTATATACAACTGTGATAATAAAAGTTTCTTCCTATGTACAACTGAACTCATTACGCCAACCAGTCACTAAACTTACGCATCCAGCTTTTTATTAAATCCACAAAGCTGTTACTTTCTTTTTCTCGCTTTCACTCTGTCTACTTTTCTCTTATTCTATAGCGAGACTTGAATGTCGACAGTAAAATAAAAACAGAATGTTGCTGTATTCATGATCACGACGTCCATTCCAAGCGCAATTTTTTCCCCTAACTTTTCATTTTAGTATGTCTGCAGCAATAGTTTGGAAAACGAATGGTGCGTAATGGTTCTATACAAGAGGCTACAAAAGAAAAGTGCGAAGTATTTGTTATTATTTTTGCGAGATATTTTCATGTTAAGACGTGAACGTTTTCAGTGGCTAAACTAGGGTGGGCCCGGCCCGGGAAGCAGATACCTATATTTTTTATTGGTTTCGATATGCAGCTGTGCAATAAATAAGTATAAATTATGTATTTTTAAACAATATAGTCAAAAATATTGAGATGTTCCTCGTATTAAATACATGAAA
>JAQFXM010006631.1:0-12946 GCA_034693345.1 Entomobrya multifasciata | reverse complement strand
AGTCGGATTTGTTGTGGCTTCGATAGCTGACTTCTGCCTGTTAAAATTTGTATTTGATTTGACATCCAAATTGTATGCCCGGGCGTAGACTTCAAAATGTTCAAAAACATAAAATGGGTTAACAAATAACTAAACTGAATTATACCATGAGAAATGCTATGAAGTTGTTTTCTTTGTTTTATAATTTCATAAATTGTTTATTTGGTAACTATCTTCATGTATTTCACCAACAAGCTTATTTTGTCGATAAGCTTAGAAAGAGTACAAGTAATTGGTTAAGTGTAGAAAAACAAATAATACTGATGAGTCATGTAGGCATACTATTTTTGTAGGTTTTTCGTTTTTGTTACAGTATTCCTTTTGACCTTTCCGAGTTTGTGTAAAATAATTCAAATAAACAAGTTCGTTGGCTTTTTGGAAACAATTTGTAAAACTGCTACAAAAAACGCTGTTGGGGTATAATTCGTTGAGACATTTTCACAAAATCTTTCCAAAATTCAACATTTTCTTTAGAAATCAAGTAGTTGCATAAGAATTACAATGTAATCCAAAAGAAACCTAAACTGCAACAAATGTTTTTGCATAATTCAAAGGAACAGACATTATAAATACACAAAATTTCATCTTAATTGTAGTTTTATCTAACGATTACTAGTTGGTAGTTTATTTTGACCAAAGAATATCTTATATTTGAAGGTTCTTCGTCAATTTTTATTATATTCTTTTGGATAAGGAAGTTGGTGCATGAAATATTGCAAATTAGTGAATTTGGAATGTTTCGCAGAAAATATTAAACAAACCTACTATATAACTGAATCGTCAAGCTTTGCTTTAAAAAAAGTCAACTCTAAATATTCCCAAGTCCGTACAAAATTTAGCGAATTAAAAAAGCAATTCATAATATTTTAACAGGAAGATGTATCCCAACAAATTATTCGACAAACCTTATCTTTTAGCTCTTACAATAAAGTGGGCTGACTATTTTGAGTGTTGCCCCATTAAAATATCAAATCCCAAAATTTCCAGAAAAAATCCTTACCAAACAAAATACGTGGTTCAAGACAAAAGAAAACAGAAGATTATGAATACACGCAGCCGGCTAAATTTCATAGTGCCATGTATTCAAATAATTCAAACGTTTCTTCTTACAAATAATATATCCAGTTATCAGACATCAAGTACCATGAACAGGATAGTTGCCGGACTTTTATTAATCGCAACGATATCTACAACGTTATTTTTTCACCTGTATCGAAATAATGGAGATTCATTTGCATACTATTGATAGATAAGATATGTGATAACATATGATATGTGATGATGTGTGCAATCATTTGGTCTCGAAATCCAGTGACCATACTTCTGTACTTATTTAATAAATATCAACTTCTACTTGTTCAAATTTTGACAAATTCCATTAACGCATATTAGTATTTATTCTTATTGTTCAGAAATAATGTCGCTGTACAGAAAATAAATTCAGACTTACATGCAACTTGCAATTAAATACTGCCTATAAACCCAAAAATTCATAGTACGCATTCTCCCAAATAATCATTAATACGCCTACTATCAAAATAACTATGCACGCCGCTAAAATAAACGGAAGATTTTGCATTGTTATAAATGCATCTTCTTCATTAAATCTAGGAACAGAAATTTTCCTTTCATATTCTTCAAGAGTATATAGTTTCAACATAAACGACCACGCTGACCATTTGTCCCATACTAATTCTAAGCCACTATCTGAAAATAGGTCCAAGGTTTTAAATAACCAATGTTGGTTCGTTGAATACACTTCCCAGAAGTAGTGACGTGACGTAATATATTGAGGAATGCGATAACACGTTAAGCCACTTTTAAATACTTCTGAGCTTTGTCCAATGTAACCAGCACTGTCCAGGTCTGAGTCCGACAACACAAGAAAATTATTCATGAAGTCTAAAACCGTACTATTAAATTCTTGGTTGTTTTCATCTACCTTGTAAAAGCTGTCATTAATTTTATTTAAAATTCCTATGTTTTTAAAATATGACCTGTATTCTTCTTCAGGTGACGCAATATTTTCCCGGTCATAGTGTAAAACTCTAAGTCCCGCTTCTATACCTTCATGAACTGTTTTAAATATTTGATTTGGCATACTCACGGTTAGAATACTAGTTATTGAGTTTTCATACAATGTACAGAAAAACAGACCCAAAATTGAAATAAGCAGAAAAACTTTTGAATCAGAAACACTGACTGTTGGAACTTGCTTAAGGAATGTAGTAAATACAAGGTATATTGGATGCACTAAGTTTACAAACGAAAGTGCAAAGCGTTTGCTTAACAATATTATCGTTGAGATCAGGAATACACCAATTATTAAAATAGCCCAAACATCAGCTTCAAATATTGTTAACCACTGTAGGCTGGCGAAATATGATCTTATATTAGATTGAGTGCGACAGTGTACACCATGTGTTGTAACGTAGTACGCAAAATGTAATGTTTTGTATTTCCAAAAACTGAAGAAATCACTGTAATCTAAATATGTTACAGGAGCTTTTAAAAATTGTCTGAAATTCATTAAGTCAAATATAATGTTTTTTCTTAAATCTTTGCCGTTGAACAATAATAATGAAATATTGTGAATTTTTGCTAAAGTGAGCAAGCTCATAAATGCACTTCTGCAGTAAAATCGACGAATGTGTCTAGGAACAAAAGAAAGGCACGCATTTCTCTTGTAGCCATAATGAATCAGGTTAAGGTATGAAATACTAACGAGAATTTACCTCGGTTTCGGAGGTAGCCACCCGAAATAAATGGTGATGTAATAATTCTGGATTACCAAGCGATAAAACGTTAAACATTTTTAATTTGTTATTTTCTAGATTGCCGCTGCAAGTACTCATGCAAACTACTTGACCGGCGGTGTTTTCTAAATCTATGACTATTTTGACAGCAGGTGTATACTTAAATCTGTCTACGAACCAGGAATCAGGAAATGTTTGAAAAATTTCTCTGTGAATAAAAATCATTAGCGTAATTACCAAAAATACTTCTTTGAAAAACACGTAAACTACCAACCCAGTATTATTTTTATTGAAAGGGGTAATTACAATGTTATTTGGCTGCTTGTATTTGTGTTGAGAATGTTTTCTGTTGAACGTAAAGTAATTTAGATAAACTACTTGGACTATATTAAATGGAGAACATGCAAGTTCGGTGTCAAAATTGTAAAAGAAGACAACAGATTTCGGATTTTTAATGTAATTAATTTGGTGGAAAATATTGGTTTTGTCTTTTGTTTCTAACGATCTATGAGGAACTGTAAAATCAATTGAAAGTACTGTCGTATAGAAAACATTCATTCCTAAAATTACTTTACACACCACTTTATCTAATATTCTGACTATTTTATCAAAATTGTATAAATTTGGACAGGTTTAAAGAACATGCAAACTATGCAAAGAAAAAGATGAAACTGGGGGTTAGATTCAGTTTAAATTGAATATGAATTAATTATCGAGTGTGTCTGATTATGTTAAAGACAAAATGTAAGTTACTCAAAACATTTTGCATTAATTTACCACATCCAATCAATCATTCATTAAGGGTACTCAAAGTGATTTATAATTCAAATATGTCTTGAAATAATTCAGTTTGCTATCGATGATTTGATAAATGGTCACTTCAGATACTTTAAAACAAATTTTTATTCCGTATATTAGTTTTTTTTACTTTTTTATATAAGTTATGGTTTTTTTAGTATCCTAATGCTTACGAAAAGCTAACAGCTACATGCAAGTTGGTCTTGTTGCTTTTAATGGTGCTTGAAAGCAAAAGTATTTTACAAATACATGAACATATATGCACCTTAATATTTAAAGTTGCAAAACTAACTTTTCTTCAAACACACGTCAGTACTTTTTTTAGAACATTTAATTACTAAATCTACAAAAAGCGCTACATTAATGTCAAAGCATTATGCAAATTTTTCACATAAATCCATACGTCAATGTTTTTGTTCGAAATACATTAACAGCTACAAAAAATAATTTATTTTACGGTTTATCACACTAAGATAATGAGACTAAACATATTGTGACAGGGTCTCTTTTAGACCAATGAAACATTTTATAGGCTTAATATTTTTTTGTCTGAAATTCAGAATCCAGGAAAAATCAACGTCCAAACTAACACAAATATACAACTACCTGTCCATTAAAATTAGGTTGATTGCTTGATCAACTGAAAAGTCTAAAAACACCAAAGATGTACAGTTTTCGAAGAAGTTTCCCTGGAAAAAGTTGACCTTGACCAATGGAAATGATTTCCAACATCTTTTGACCATTTTTCTGAATATACCACTGTTGCACTTAAATAGCAACCTTCGCTCAATTATGGGTTTACTCTCCTTGTATACTTGAATAGCAAAGAAAAATCCAATAAAATTTTGTGACATTCCAGTGCTACATAAAATTATTAGAACCAGCACTAACAGGTAATCACTACTGGATCCATATACTATCAGAATATAAAATGACACTGACACAATTAATGGAGACAAAATCACATAGGTCGGTGTTATGGTCATTTGCATCATATTATTGTAGGCATTGGCCAATATTTGAAACTGACGATGCATCAGCACAACATCCTCCAGATCTGATGTTCCTTCCATTTTATCGCTTGTCCTATATTACAAGTTTTCCAAATAATAATTAGGAACATAAAATTTAATCCTAATTGGTAGACTAAAGCTTACCTTGAAATCAATGTTGCAATTGAAGACAAACAGTACTGAATGGACGTCATGCAAAATGTGGTACTTATATCAGCAGCTGCTGTAGCCAATTTAAAGCTGTTGTAGACAATCAAAGCACCAAGTACTCTTCCCAATACCTTAGCAACATATTCCTCTTTTGAACTGTGTTCTGTGGAAGTGATCCAGTTCGAGTAAACTTGTGGCAATATACTACAAGGAGCCTTTGGAAAAAAGAATGTTGCAGTGGCCATAAGTATAGGAATAGCCGAATAATTTGTTCGAAAGTTTTCGATACAAAATTTAGCAAATTTGACTTTCCAGTTGTTCTCTGGATTCCAAAACGTGGCCTCTTCTGGATCGTTTTGGTCTATGTACCGTTTCTCAAATGCAAGCAACGCATTAAATATACTTGCTGCTTTGGTTGTATTCCGATGGTAGAAGTAGACGTGGTATGCCAAATTAAAGAACACATAAATGTTAGCAAATGAAAATGCCTTGTAAGCCAGTGATGAGGTTTCTTCAAAAAGACACTTGTAAGTGCAGAGTAGTCCTGTGAAAACGGCGTTTAAAAAGTGTATTATCCAATCACTTTTGTGATAGTGCTTATTCGCTTTAAAAATATACAGGCCATTGGTGTTGCTTTGTATATTTAGGGGATATTTTAAAAACGGAGTTATTGTTGTCTTTTGAGATAAACTCAAGTTCTTTGTTAAATCTAAAATGATGTTTGTAATGAGCAACATTACAAAAAACTTTTTTGAACGTTTTTGTTTTTAAAATATTACAATATTTCATAAAAAATCAAACAAACTTTTGCAGATGGAAGTAACTAATTGGAATTGGTTGTAGGTTATAAATTCAAAAACATGCAATATGTTTTATATCGGCAAAGAATTTTTGTAAATTAAAAAATAGTAATACAAACATTGGTTGTTTTGTGATATCCTAAGTATTTTAGGTTCCAAACTAGCAAAAAAATAATATGACCGTTTTCTATGAAAGTAACTAGTTGACTGACTATTGTATTCGCTGGCTTAACGGACACAATCAGTAAAATGCTGCTGCTTTATATATTTTGTACTGGTTTATTAATTACGGCAAACGCCCAAAACTCTATGGTATGAGCTTTGAATTTAAAATTCATTCCGTAGATTATGTATGATCATGCTCTATAATAATGATAATTGATAAGACATATGATAATATTGTTTTAGCGAGATATATTACAAAGGCTTCAAAAACGAATATCTGATGCCCAGCATAATATTATTAAAGATGTATGGCATGGCATTTCTACGCCTAGAAAAACTTGAAGCAAAGCATATTTTTCACGCCTCTCAAAACTTTTTTCCCATTTCAATAAATAATCACTATTCCAGCAACATTTTTCTCAAAAAGTGGAAACTTCCAAGCATGCTGAATTTAATAAAATATCACCATTTTTAAGTGGTTGTGTAACTTTTTTCCATTTATGATGGAAAATGTAAAATTTAGTGGTCACCCCGATCCACAGAAAAAATTCTTAATGACATGTATAGCTAAGACATAATAAGTTGGTTCTTAGTCTTTAACAATTAAACAGTAGTATTGAAAAGTTTTTATGCTAAGTGATTGGATTTAATAATGATTTCTTATTATTTTAATTGCTGATGTTTAGTTATCCAATCGAACTTAAATTGGCGTATAAGTAAAAATAGACCATTCATTTCTAAAACATAGAGAAGTATCCATTCTATTCACAAGTGATTAAAATCCAAATCTTTTCCTACCAAGAAAAACCCTAAATACTATATGTTAATTGTGGGTTTTCGGCAAAATCTACATCCCACATATCCTCTTTAGAAATCCAACTTGTAGCAGTTTGGCAACACAGACTTGCTAACGTTATTACACGCAACCAAGGGTTTCTATTTTGCATTGAGTTTATTCAATCCAAAATGATATTGATCTGTTGATTTCGTAATGTTCAACGAAGCGTGAACTACTAGCGATGACGTGACTGTTGAAGAAAAATTGACTAAAGTTGAATTACATTGGTCTCTTTTACACTAATACTTTATTTAAATGCAGACCACAGTATTTTGCAAAGTTGTTGATGCAAACAAAGGTATCATATTCGCATTAACTTCGCACCTAAGCTACGTAATATTTAATAGGATTTTTGACAAATAATTTTACAACACGTGGACTTTTTCATGTGATTCCCACCAATAGCAAAAATGTTTTTTAAAGCATGTCATTTGATTAAATGTAAATATCAGTCAAGAAAATATGGATTTCAGTGCAGTTCACAATTTTACAAAAAAATAACAGTTGTTAATTGTTTGGTGAACAAATCCGTCAAATCTCTTTGAATGCATACATTTTAACTCAATAGCTTGATAGCTTTGATAGTAGAATCTGTCCTCACACTAACTTAGACACACTTAGAACATTTATGTGGTGACCTTTCTTGATGATGGTTGATGGTTGCAAACTACTAGAACGTTTTAATGCGCTATTTACGATCAGGTTCTTAAAAAGTAGCTTTTTTATACGGCCATAATGACCTTTAGGACTCTAGTCGAGTGATCGTTTCAAATAAAAATTCACTGTGTATTATTTTGCAAACAAGTCCACTACTAATCCAGATGATGTTTTATCCCGGAAGTTAAATTATGCAAGAAATTTATCAATGTGTTACTAGTAAAGGCTGTACGATATGTTCAAATTTTTATCAAGTGAGCTAAAAATATAGCAACTAGAACTGAGCGAAGTGAAAGTCTTGCCACTGTGGTAAAAGGTTTCCTACATTTGAGAAACGAAGAAGAGGGTAATATAAAGATCCACATGTACACTGAGATGGGGTTAAATTTTTAGATCGCATCAAATAGAGAACCTGGAAATAAAATATGTGTGGACGCCACGGGAGGTACATGCAAAAACAATCACCACAAAAGAGTGTTATATTACTTAGCCCTTTAAGAAACTCCCAAAGGAGAAATTGCTCCCATTTGTGCTTCAATAGCCCATAGAGCTAGAGCTATTGACATCGCTGATCTATTCATCAAAGTAAAAGGTCATGCAAAAGCCCTTCAGCGAAGTTATGACAAACCCCTTGCACTTGGAATGTGTGTTGACTATTCCATGGCCATGATTCAAGGCTTATTATAAGGAGGAAATATTATGGAGATCCGAGACTATTTGAAACATAGTTATGATAAGATATCTGACAAAACCTCGTTTGACAGGTAACGCTCTGTAGTTTTTGTTTGTGCATCCCAATTATTGATATCGTCGTAGCGTTGAGTTGGAAAGCATTTTCCAAATTCTAACGAGTCACGAGAATTACAGACATTAGGGATCTATTCGCTCGCTCCCCTAAAAGTCTTCAATGCTATCTTGCCAAAAAACGGTCCGAAAAAAGTATACCTGTATAGTAGAAAAATTCGGAATGGAATTTGCAGATGAAAGCTATGTTCACAGAAACAAGTTTATGTTAATGTCGAAGGATTATTTAATTGACGATGATGTGGGAAATGAGTTCGATCTTAGAGGACATGAAATAGAAGACTTTAACTATCATGAGCTCCTTAGGGACTGTTCCATATTTTATTTCATATTCTTTAAGCATTTAAATTGGAAAATTTTCGTTCTTTTCACAGTTATTTTGGATTTATTGCAAACTTAATATTCCCCGTACTTTCCTTCGTGGGGATCTGCAATATTATTATAATAGCCAGCGGCACCACCGAGGAAGCCTTACAACATGGCTGACAGAATTGGAATTTAACATAATGAAAACATTATTATTAAAAGGTCAGAAGCTCCCGCTCCCTAATTTTATATACCAAAATTATGAGTATTATACTGGAAGACTTTTATCCTTTTTCAGACCGGCTTCGAGGCTGAGAAGGAGATTGGATAAAAGAAATAGACAAAGAGATCTACGATATGGAATGACAAACAGAAAAAAAGATCGACCAGAAGATAAAGAAGAGGAATGGTAACAGAAAAAGGCTGCTTTGAAGACAAATATATGTGGCTAGAGAAATGTATATGATTTTAAAAGTGAAACTCCAGACATACCCAAGAAAAACGTTGATTATCCTCTAGATTTTCCTTTGTCGTCGTCAGGTGGGTTTTAAAATCATACATCACTTATGCCACTTGCATATTCGTCAAAGTCAAATTTAATAGTTTTGAATGGTTTATTTAAAGGTGTAACTCAGCCAGTCAGACCAGTTCAGTAGATTTAACGAAGAAGTGTTATAAAGTTTAGATAGCCATGTATGCGAAATGAAAGAAGTCCTGGATGTCATAAACGTTGTTCGGCATGACGTTGAGGATATCTTTGCCAAATTCAAAATTTAAACTCAAGCAAGCAGTTGGCTGATATATGCAACGTACATTATTGGATAGAGGCACAGGAGAGGGAGTTTCTGATGAACTTCGCTCGCTCTTTATGGCCATCGACCGACTACATTGTTTCAAATCATCATTATGCTTGGAAACAAATAGCCTACGACGAAGAACGAAAATGCAATATTTATAAGTGGCGTTCTACAAAAGAATTTGGATATGCACATCCTGAGGTAGGTTTCTCAGATATAAATGATTCAGTCCTTTAGCACAAAATACAACACACTTTAGTAGTACAAAACCATTAGTCTTTATTGGAGATCAAGAAAGACCTGCACTCATTTGACTCACTTTATAAATCAGACACACTGCTAGAAGAAATCCAAAATGAATCCATACAATATTTTGTTCATCCATCTGCAGACTCAATGGGTATTCATACATGGGAGGAGTGTTGTTCGTCAAGTTGACAAGATGCATATTTAATAAGTCCACGTTACTAATATAATATATAAGACGAAATCAAGTTCCTTTATAAATATGACTGCAATTTTTTCAATAATTTAAAGCATGCGTGGAATACATTTGTACGAAGTGTCAAAGCTAATTATGTCTTGCAAAGAGATATCATGGAATGCGCTTTGTCATTTAAATAATTATAATAAAAATCAAGTCTGCGAGTCGTACGAGAGCTCCTAGAAAGTACCGGTTACGGTAGACACATCCTGTTCGAAGTAGTAGATGATGACTAAAAGTTCAATTTTGCTTATAAAATGAAAATTATTTTTACTGCACAAAAAAAAATTCTTTTAATAAACGAAATTGAACTTTCCTGTAGGTAAGTACCAGCGATGTTTCATCTTGTCTAGCGCAACAGCATGGTCCATCTCTAATTTCCATGGTCCATGAAAACAGAGGTGATTTTTTAGCAATACAAAAATGCATATATAAGGATTAACGTTACTCCATTTTTTCAGGCGACTAACTGGGAATAGATCGGCTGTGCCCATTCCACATTGACGATCTTGAAGAAAAAAGATTACAAAGGACGATGCGGTTCACATTTCAACTCTTTGTTTATATTACCTTTTACTACACAATGAATTATGCTTACAGAATGGCGTTTTTACTTTAGTTGTCGAAAACACCTTTTGAAAACATTTTCTTTAACCCGAGCACATATACTTGTGCTGTGCCAATGTTGCAGCAAAATATTGGATTAGAAACAGGTGATGGGATTTCAAATAAACATAAGGCGTCAAAAAGAGTCAATATTTGCTTCCAAGACTTGCCACGGTAGAACCCAAGAAAAATACCAAAAAACTTGAAAATTGGATGTTTTCGATGAATGGAAAAAACAATGACTGTGAAAACGTGAAGTCCAAACTCATACCCCAATATCAACAAAAAGAGAAGCGCCTTAAACTACAATTCAATTAATTCAATTCGTTATTTGTGACTATTTACGACTTTTATTCATTATTAAATGGTTAAAAATGGTAATTCGACACATGCATGTACTTTTTTTTAGCATTTTTTGGAAGTTGGATGCGGATGCAATCACCTTACTATGCCAGGAAGTGTTTCCTGACATACAAGATATAAGAAACGACGAAATTCAATGTCAATGGCACGAGGTGATTATATTAGAAATAAATTCTAAATCTAAATTTTAAATCTATGCAGTAGAATTTTAAATAATCAAATGTCCAATTATTTTCAGGACTTTCAGTAGTCAACAAAAGCCCTTTACATACGACTGTCATAGTGAAACCTTTTACAGACTATCATGACATTTTGGTTCACAATTTCATTTGTGAGAAAGTAACTCCGATTTCGGAAAATTCGTCGGATCCAAAAGTAAATAATCTGTTATAATTACTTCTTTGATGCAAAATGATGTAATTAGGGTTGATCTGAACTATTCTGTTTTGGGACTGCAGCCTAAAGCATTCATAAGAAATTATGCTAAGTGTAACCACATCTCCAAAGAGCATGCTGAAAAAGGGTTGAGGTTTGGAGCTTCATATGAAAGTAAGCAACCTAAATACCTGATGGGCAAAGTAAATACCATTTAGACAAATACCAATACAAAGACAGCTGGTGTTTTGGTAGTCTTGTCGCACGAGTGATGGCTCACTTACACACAGAATTTAGAAATAAACATACTAGATGCAATCCACTCAAATAAAAATTAATTTTATATTTATAGTTAATTAGTTTGATTTGAAGTATATTCCTTACCGGGTTTGAATTGGAGTGTTGGTGATGCAGCAAAGGATAAATAAAAAAAAGTTGGCGTGATAAATGCAATCATGATATTGAACCTAGCAGACAAGAAAATGGATGATTTACTCGTGGAGAATCGTAAGCTAAAGGCTGCCTTTATTGAAAGCTTAGACAATCTTTCAAAATCTGTGAGCACTATAGTTTCTATTGGGAGAATGAACATTTAAAACAATTGTTAAACACAAAAGTTCCACTCGCGAAAACAACAAAATGTAAGCAAACACGGCGCCAGAAGTAACAGGTAATATGATTAAATATGTAATAATTATGCAATTGGCACAAATCACAACCCAATAATATCAAAGCTCCTAAAAGACGCCGCAGTAATGAGATGAAGATATGCTACATGTGCCCGATATGGCGTAAGTTGACAGTTTATTGATTTAAACTACTCTTTTAAATCGTAGATTGATTTGAATGAAGTTTTGCTGATTCGAATTCATTCTAGGGAGATTCTTTGCTCATATGTCAGGAGTGTCGCGTCACAAGAAGCCACACCATTGTAGTCAACCCATTCGCACATATATCAGATTACGAAACTTGAAAAAACATGTTCGGATGTGCTAGAATAAAGACTCAATGATTTGTTACTTCGAAATTAAGATTATTTTAAATAAAGTACTACTTAATTTAAGACGAAAGTAGATTTTTTACTTAACCAATAAATTACATATGAATAACAGATATATAAAACAAAAACTTTCTATAACCTAAAATTTGAGTTTGTATTTTTGCTAAAAATACTTTTACAATAAAATAATAATGCATTGGTAATCTAACAGATATTTATAACGCATGTACATATGTAAGTGTTTTAAACATTGGAAATCGACAAATTAAGTACTAAAACCTGTTAAAACAACACAATAATGGAATGTGAAGACAAACTTCATCAGCAGATTCTAGTGATTTGTGAAATCACTTGAATCCGCTGGCGGTGAAGGGAATCCGATTGTTGAAGCGAATAATGCCAAAAATGCTGGAAATCAGGCAAATACCAGCGCCACCACAGGGTATGCCTAACATTTTAGTAGATAATTTTACAACGTTGATCTCATTTTAAAATTTTCCTTTTGAATGTGGTGATTTAATTTTTCTAACTTGTCTCAATATACCCCTGATCCGAAGTAAAATTACGAGCCAGTGGCGATAAATCCAATGCAAAACAAAAGAAAACCCCGAAAAGGCATACAGTTCAAACTGGTATTGACATTGCAGGAAGTCTACAAGAAATCGTTAGTTGAAGTTCAATGCTGAAGAGTTGGGTTTCATAAAATCGGATATCTTATACACGCCTAAGAGTTGGGGGTTAAGTGATACTTTATTAAAATCCTCTTGAGGTGTACTTAATTCAA
The DNA here is from genome assembly GCA_034693345.1 of Entomobrya multifasciata. NCBI lineage: Eukaryota > Metazoa > Arthropoda > Collembola > Entomobryomorpha > Entomobryidae > Entomobrya > Entomobrya multifasciata. The sequence continues at coordinate 211 of JAQFXM010006631.1, read as the reverse complement.
CATTAAGATTGCCTCCTATTGCCCAGGAAGTCTACAAGATATCGTTTGTTAAAGTTCTATTGGTTCTTGTATGTGTGTATGTATTTTGGGACAGGTCGCTCAAGCTATTTTAGCCTGAGAAACCATTGAGGAAACTGCATAATTAGCGATTATTTCAAAAATCCCATGCTACATATTGGAAGGCAGAGACAACTGAAGTGAATATTGTGCC
>JAQFXM010006630.1:0-12948 GCA_034693345.1 Entomobrya multifasciata | reverse complement strand
AAAATCTTCGGATATAAATGAAATTCGGCAAAATGTAAGGAAATTTCTGCAAAAAGAAAAACAGCGTTATAAAGAGCGGTTAGATAAAAATCGTAAACATGTGGAATTCAAGTTACAGGACATTGTAATGTTAAAATATCCTAAAACAATAGAAGTAGGACAAAGTAGAAAATTTGCACCTTATTTCATAGGTAAACATGAAGTTATTCGACAAATTAATCCGTTAGTTTATGAAGTAAAATGTCTTCTTACTGGAAGAATTATTAAAACTCACGTGGAGAGAATGAGATTGCTACGTGAATTTGAAATTGAAGAAGACGAAGAGATCGTGAAATATATTTCCAATGATTATTTTCGCGAGCAATTGCAAAATCATGATAAGATATATCCGGAGCTTCTTAAGTTAGAAATTTTTAAACTTAATGAGGAAATTTATATCAGTCAGTTTTTGCCATTTAAGGTTTACCTTATGACTGATCATACAAATCTCATAGCGACTATTAAGTCCAATCCAGATATCAAAACATTAATAACATTGGGAATCATACCAAATTTGCCTATCGTCGTTCCATTGACGGATAAGACAGCTCCCATTTCGATAAATAATCCGCGAAAAATGCATGTGTTCCAAGTTCAAGAATTAAATTGTCTGGAAAATTATTGTACGTTATTAAAGTATTTAAAAACGACACCTGTTATCATACTAGGCAATGGCCATTTCCAGTTTTTGCTTCATTTAATCATTCTGTATTGTAAAGCATTGCATTTATTTCCGAATTTATTTACCTTGCTTGTAGAACTATTTCAATATACGAGTTTTAATGCAAAAGATTTAAATGAAGTGTTAACTAATCTTTCGTCTCAATTTGCTACAACAGAGTATATTGAAGATTCAGGTGACGATTCACCACCGACAGGAAAATGTCCCCGACCAAGAAGAAAGGTGACAAGACCCGGGCCCACAAGGAGGTCCACACGGGTGAAAAGAAAACCCAGATGGTACACAGCAAGTTTTGGTTCTACACCTTGATTTCTCTTTTCCTTCCTTTCACTTCCTGTCAACCCACGAATTGTACTCGTGAATATGTCCCTATACGTCCTATTCTTACAACGGCAGTACCTTTCCCGTTTAATTTCTTTATCCAAACAAAGGTTACGTATTATCCTCCCCATAATAAAAGAGCTATCCGATCTACCTCCATACACATTGATCCAAATAAAAATTCGTTTAACGACAACACTTCATTCTTTCAAGGCTATTTGAAAGCATTAAATCAAACTAACTTTCTTCCTCTCAATGAATTGCATGCACCAGTAAATGAAGATGAGTATAAACGGGGGTATACCAAGGGATTACAAGATAAAGAGAGTGTGGAGTTAGATCTTACGTCTACCACTTCCAATTCTTTCACTTTAAAGCCAACACTTTCTCCTTCCAAAGTAACACCGAGTATTATTTCAAATTCTTCACTAAACAAAGAGACTAACAAAACTACTAATACATCAAATCGGAAAGGCAAAAATATAAAAAATCACGATTCGTATCTTCAGGGATACTTTAGAGCGCTTCAGAATACACAATATACATCTTTTGAGGGAGCAAAGTTAGCTACCTTTGACGAAAAGGCATATAAACGTGGTTTTGATCAGGGCATGAACGACAAAGCAGAGATTGAATTAGAATTAGTTCCAACTCGGAAACCTAAAGTAGAAATACCTACGAAAAACGTTTCAATAGTAGAAACTAACAAAACAAGACACACTTCTGCACAACTTTCCCAAGCGGAAATAGAGGAAGCAACCATATTGTACTTTCAAACTTCGACTTTAAAACCTTTCATTCCCACGACTGAAAGCAGTCCAAAGGTGAATTTTGGGGAAGAAAAATTACCAGTTCAAGATTCTAGTGAATCTATTGCCTTGATAGCAGAAATTGAGCAGAATGTCGTTTCTGTCACAGATCTCAATTCAGATAATGAGCATGAAATTATTACACAAACCCCACTTGTTTATTCCGTAGCGCAAGAACCAAATTTGCATCTTAGTGCAAATCCGGCAATGACGGAACAAACTTTCACTCAGTTTAATGAGGAGGCAGAAGAATCAACTACGTTGATTAGTATCTCAGAGATAGATTCTTTAGGCCAATTTACCACGATTAGGCCAGGGATAGGTGAAAATCTACAGTCGGTTTCAACTTTCACGACTGTAAAATCTGTACTTTCTTCTGACTTTTACGATTTACAAAGTGATGAACCATCAAGTAGGGAAGATGAGGAAACCGATGAAGTAGAAACCAATGTAGGTTCATATAAGCGTGGGTACGCTGTAGGATTAGGTCATGAAAACTATGAACCGGAAGAAACAGATTATAAACTCAAGCCCAATACAAAAGTAAGTTTTCGAATTGGCTACGAAGATGGTATAAGTGCATCGGTCAAAGATCCTGAATTAGGAAACAAAACTCTTACTTTTCCAATTCTGCCTCTGATGGTGGATCGTAATAGAGAAACATACATGGGAATCCCTTATGATCAACATGATAAAGATTATGAAGTTTCGTTGGAAGAGGAACATAGTTCAAAAAGTCTTCCTGATAGACAGACTGTGTCAGAACACATCCCAAAAACAATCCCGAAAGCTATATCATCCCAAGACTCCCCAGGTATGCTTTCACCCTCTCCCAAACCATCCATAATAGTACCCATTTTAAATAATCCAAAACCTGTCCATCCGGTACAGAGAGACAACAGTTATCTCAAATATCCATTATATGGACTTTTCCATAATTTGGAAAAGCGTTTAGTTCCCCTGTATAAGTGTGATACCTATAGCGATTCTGGTTTAGTTTACCAGCTCCCAAAACCTTTAACTTGCACTCATGTCGACACACATGAGCCTTCGAAACCTATTACCATTACCCTATATCAACCTGACATCACCGACCACGTAGTCCAAGCATTTGAGTGTAGAAAACTAAGGTTTATAAAGTCATCTTCGGTGAGCTGGTTAGGTAAAGACTATTATAACAATTACGTGACAGTTGAGTCAATAGAATCGGATGTGTGCCGTAAAATGGTGGCGACATCTCGATCGCCAGACAACTTTCCTTTGATCAATATAGGTCAAGGAATTTTTAGTACCAACCGTACTAAACAGCCTCCATTTGAATATTGGAATCCTAGGGTAGATAATGTGACCGATTATATTTACGCTACGTCACAGGTGTCCATTAGTAATCATGACGAGACAATTATAACTTCACTGAAAATTACAGAGAATTGTCACTTTACGAAATCTTATTGTAGAACAGAAAGAGGTGTTTTAATTTGGGATGTAGAAGCAGTCAGACAGAAGTGTCGATTGGTAAAGACTGTTAGAGCTAGTTGTTTAATGACGGGCAAAGCACGAATCAGTTGCAGTAATATTAATATCGCCATCACGAATGTAGAGCACTTCAAACTTTGCAACGTGCTTGTTGCTAAAACGGCTCAAGGGATTCTGTTCACACAAGACACGGCAGGGGATGTTGATGATACTATAGTGACCACAGAAATTTTAGATAGTATAATAGGCAGTCAAAAAGTTACTGATCAAACGAGAAATAGAAGACTTAGCACATACGATGCATTAAAAAATTTGATAAATGTTAAGTCTGATACGGTAATAAACGGCGAGATACAATATATTTGGGAGGTGATTCATGCAAATATCACTATGTTAGTGCAGCAAATACACCGAGAGGTATGCCAGGCCAATCAGATTTCTTTAGAATTACTTAGGAATTTAGCAACTTCTGGAATGACGACTATAGCCATTCGCGCATTGTTGAAAGACAATAGGTACACCGCTGTCAATTCCGGAGATATGATAAGCTTATTTAAATGCCAAGAGATATGGGAGTATAAATTATTGTCACAGAATGATGACAAATGTACAAAAACTTGGCCTGTACAATATTATTATCAGCACCAAAATAAGACAGGTTATATCTCGGGGATAAGTCATGAACTAAATGACAGCCCGATGGAAGTAGATTGTCCCGCCCCGAAATTTATCTTTCAATATGCAAACTTCACGATTTCACTCGGAAATCGAAGTTTTATTGAAAATATACCCACAATTCCCACTCCGTATAAAGAGTCGTTTGATGTCAAATTACCAGATCTAACGTTCCAGACGAAAGGTAATTTGAAATTAAGTGATCTCGGTGGAGCACAAACTGTCGCAGATTTGCAAAGACAGAATATTGAATTGGGAAAGTTTAATAAACTTTTAGCAGCAATTGCTAAGGGTCCCGAAATTTCTCCAGAAGAAGAGAATATGGTATTTGATTTTGTTGGCAATTTGTTTAAGCCATTTGGTAATATTTTTAAGCATATTGCACAATTTGTTTTGCTAGCAATAATTGGTTTTATTTCTCTTGTAATTATTATAAAATGTGAACTTGTTTGTTTGCTTTTTGATTTGTGTAAACTTTGTAAATTAAGATTACCTAAACCTAGTTTTAGGCGTAAGAATAACATTCAGACACCAGCTGAATTTCCTTTATTGGAAGTTAATGTATCCCAAGTTACCCAAACCCAAATATGCAGATGCATTGATCCCAATTTTCCCTCCCAAGTTCCAGTACAACAACAACAACCATCAACATCAGCACCACTTCTTACACCAGCAGAAACGGCGATTCTTCCATTTTCTTCTCCATCTTCTCCATATTCTTCTCCAAATCCATATCCTTACAAGGCATTACAAGATTTAAAACGTATTCTGTAATTATTTCAGGAATCTAATGCTTTGGCTCGTAAACTTCCATCAAAAAAATATCACAAGCCAAAATTTCCTGTACGCAAATTGACTGACCAAGACAGAAAGAGGATCCGCAATATAAAAACTAATCGACAGAAAAAGAACAAAAGAGGTAATAAGCGTAAACTTTATTGTCCGGTTTGTAAGGGACTTCAACCTGAAGGTTATTTTGGGAGAAATAAACTTCCCGATTGTATTTGTAATATTAAAAAACCAACCAAGATTATTGTCAAACGAAAGACTGTTGTGGAAAAAATGCGAGAAAAGTTGGAGAGAAAGCATTTACCTTATGTTAATACAAAGGTTCAGAAAGGTAATATTCGTATTGAAATTCCTTTACCGGGAAAAACGGTTCAGGAAACTGATTATATTTTGAGCGAGAATATTAAAGCTCAGCAATTATTTATTTGATGTATTTTTTTATCTTTGCTTTGATGGATCAAATTGATCACTTGGTTCATTGATTAATCGAAGTAAACTTCGATTTAAGCAAAAGGGGGAGACTATGTTACATGTTATTATGCATGTTATTATGAATATTATTATGCGTGTGTGTATTGTTTTATGTTACATATTATTATATATGTGTATTTTGGTATGGTACAAGAAGGTACTTGATTTTATAAAGCTAAAGCTAAAAGATTATGTATGTGTATACATTTGTAACTGTGCTATTGTGCACTTGAGTTTTTGTTTTGTTATATTATTGTGCAGATGTGCACTTGAGCTTTTTATGATGTTATATTATTGTGCTGTTGCACACTGCAGTTTTGTTGGTTTGATCTGAGTTTTTTTTAGGAATGTAAAAAGTCAAGGTGACTGAGTTATAGGGCACCAAGAAAGATGCTATCTTGAGATTTGAGAGGTTGAGTTCTTTTTATGATTGTATTTTCGAGGGAGAAGGGGTAGAAAATATGTATGTATATTTGTTGAAGAAAAGAAGGCGGATGAGAGAGGAATGTCTGGAGATTGAGCGGGTCAGGGGCTGAGCGGCTACGCACTTTGCTGCGCCGTTGAAAGCATCTTAGTAAAAAGACGCGTCCTTAGTTTTTTCTATAATTATAAGGGAAATAGTAAAAATAGGATATTGGGATAGGGGATGAAGGAAGATGAGAATTTGGAGAAGAAGCTGAAGATGAGACTTGAGGGATGAAAAGGACTGGCAACGAGACGTCGGGCATCAGTCCTACTTTCAACCTTCCCGGAGAATAATGTTTGGTCAGTAAGCCTTAGAGCTTGTACAGACTTTGGGGTGTTTTCAAAGGGAAATTGGAGAGTGTGTATAATTTTCTTATTTGATTTTTACTGGGACTGTGTGTAGAGAAATTTTGTTTTAAGTTTAAAGTTTTAAAGATAGTTCAATTTTATTTTACAAGTTAGGATTCATTTACAAGTTATATTGTACCAGGAGTATTTACTGGAGTGGTTTGAATAATTTTTGTTTATATTTGAGAGAAAGGTAAATTGATTGATTATACGTGTTTGTGTACATTTATTTTAATATTTAAGTAAAATGAAAATTCCTTTTGACACGAGAAAAAGCTAAAAAAAATCTACAAAATAAAAGTACATAAAATTTTATGTACATAGTTCTTTTACCCAAAAATATTGTTGCACTTCGCAGTTATTTATTTCGTATCTATTTTGTTTTTAATTTGCATCAATCTACGTAGGAGTAAAGAAGGAAGGCGGAGCTTACCCAAGCAGATAAAACACAGAGTTACAAGTGGCGCACGATTTGGATAGATTGTTTGCAGATTTATACGACGAATACACAAACAAGGTATACAAATCAATCAATTATCCTTCTATTCAATTTTTCTTTCGTTTAAAATGCAATCTCTCAGCTTCCGTTTAACGGGAAATGACGTGTTTTTCCTCCTTTCCTTTTCTCTGTTCAGTACCTTCATTTCGCATCTTATTTTAGTCTTCTTGTGCTATTTACTTAATGGAAAGTTCTCTTCCAACTAACCCGGCAGGCATAAAACGACGCTCATCATCATTTTTATAGATGTGCATAATAGCGATAGTAGAGGGAAAAGCCAATGAAACTATAATAAATTAAGCGGAACTAGGATAATTAACCCATTGTTTTTTTTTAATTACAAGAAATCCTAGTATATATATTTGAGGTACATAAGCTTTTACTGTGGTCGGTTTTACTATCAATTTGATTTAAACGTACATATTATGTTTTACCACCACTACCATCGTTTCACTCAGTTCATATTCTTTTCCATTGACATGAACGAAAAAAAGCAATAAGAAAGAAGAGGGGTATGTTGTTCCTGGTATTTTGTAATGATACACGAAATTAAACTTAGCGTTGTGAGATTTTAGAAAAAGTGAGATTTTTAGAAAAAGTGAGAAAAACGGGCAATTTCGGTGGATGGGAGCATATTTCCAAAATATTCTTTACCTCGTGAGAAGATATGAAAGTTACTCCATTAAGTGGGTTATGATAGCTTTCAGTTTACAGTGCGTAGATATATAATATTGAAGGAAAAGAAAGGGGAACACGCATACGTATTTTTGGGAACAGAGCACATAAAACTCTGATATAAGATCGTCAGGCAGCAACAGGATGCCATCATCTCCTTACACGTCATATCGTGTTGTTAATATAAAAAGCACAGATATATGAGAACAAAACAAAAAAATATCATCCTCAGCAGTCGGTTACACAATCCATAAAAACGTTTGGATGTGGCATGTTTATGAGGGAAATGTATTTTTCTTCTTATGTTCCCTGTTTCTCAGTTTAAAAGTAATTAGGAAGAGAGGGTTGAAGATGAAAGCATCTTGCATTTTCTTTAGCTCGGCGGGGATCAACCAAGAATGTAGACAGTTTTTCACAGGAATCTGGATTTAGATCTTTTATGGCTTTGTTTCGTTGTGCACATGCACACATCGTCAGGCGTTGATCTTGTAGAACAACTCGAAAGAAAGAAGAAGGGTCCAATAAAGGAAGTCAAAACTCTTTGGGAGGTTTCATTTGACAGTAAAACCTTTTTCTCTGCTTGCATTCCATTTTTTTTTTAAAAAAATGATCATGTTGCATGTTTTTATTAGATCCTTTAGCTAACTGGTTTTGCTTATGAAACGTGGGAAAGGTCAAGAAAGAGATATACATATATTTTAAGGCTATCTTATCCGGCATTTTGAAGGCACAATACATTTTTCCTGGTTATAATAACGCCGCAGCATTCTAAAGGGTATTGCATGAGACGATAGATAAAAAAAATATACAAATAGCGGTGGCAGCTCTCATATTATGAATATATGCATTTGAAATATACATTCAACATCCTTGCTTTTTGGGTGAATAGGATGCATGCACTTTTTGTTAAGAAAGGATTTTTAACATTTTGAAAAAATTGGATCATATTTATGACCGTTGACAGTTCAATGTACACTTTGAAATAATATATAATTTCAGTACAACCGAAGAACACTTTTATAGGGGTGACAAAGGCAGTACATACAAACCATTAACTGTTTACTGTAATGAAACTTTCAAACAATATATTTCAGTTTGAGCTCGTGAGTGCAAAGATTTATTAATGAATGTAGGGATAATAGAGAAGGCTACAGCACGTAGCATACGTCCCTTTCAAGGGTTTCGGGGAAATCATACCGTCATTCGTTTCCTTTTCCGTGAAGTCAAACTCACGCTTCAAACTCCCTCTATTGAGCGTGAGAGGTGATGCTTAGCCAAATCTCATTCTTCGTGTTGTTTCGTAAAAACAACCTGTAGAGTCCACTGACTACTACATCTTCATGCGACTACTACATTCATTTCCACCAAATTGCTTTTATGCATATGAATTGGTTTACAATTTGTAATTTCAAGTAAATAATTATAGCATACACACTTGTAGTAGTTAGTTTTGCAAAAAGCTTTGTAAACAATTATTGAATCAAATTACTGAGCCAAATTACTGAGCGAAATTACTGAGCGAAATTACTGAGTCAAATTACTAAATGAAAATGATGGACCAGATTTGATGGACAGAATTGATGGGCTAGAATTTATGGACTAGAATTTATGGAGTATCACATCATACGTTTAATTCATATCAAGTTAAAACGTACTTGTCTTCTGAAAATTTGAAATACGATGAGCGTGTAGAATAATCAATTCATGTTTATAGGTGATGCATACATACATACGATTTTCAACTACTTTGTGGCCTACATGTGTCCACTAGAAAATTCACTTCATTATAATACATGGTCTTTTTCAAAAGGTTAGCCAAATTATTGTTGATTTCTGAGCAATTATCATTATTATCAGTGTAATTCTAAAATTCCAAACAGTTTATTAAAGGGGAAGCTTTTCCTTGTTATTTAAAAAATATATATCATACAAACGTACATGTCTATAGATAATAGTCAGTACGCCATAAAAATCAATAGTAAGCTGAAGATGAATTGTTTATATGCCAATCATATCTAATCTTTTTCAACTAAAACATCTATTGTACTATTTCTATTTTTGCAAGCTTTTAGTTAACTTGTCTTAGCATCCATCATAATATTTCATGGGTATAAAACAAAACATTATGTCTTGTTATACATTAGATGAACCGGTCCTCTAGCAATGAATCGCTCGATGTAGTGATTGCTGATCCTGACTTCCCCAACGTGCGAGAATTGTTACGGGAATTTCAGAGCAAATTATATCCGTCATATGATGAAATTTCTTTGTTCTTCATGCGATATGAACTACTCTATCGGGACGAAGAAGCATTTGTGAAATTACATTCATTAATTGCATTTCTTCATCCTACATTACAAGAGTTGGCTCGCCACCTCATGCGTGTTGATCCCGATACTGATCAATTAATGTATGAAAAGATCTTCACTTTACTACGATACCGGTCAATTTCGAGAATCATTAATCTGGTTACTCCACTACCCACACCTGAATCTGAATCTGAGACAAGTAGCGATAGCTACGACGAGACCAGTTCATCTTCCTCAGATTCAGCTGGAAGCTTACGCGATTTTGTGTCATCAGGATCAGATACCAGCGATTCTGATTATAGTGGAGAGGAGTCGAGTGGGAGTAGTTCTTCTTCTTACTCCACTGGAAGTAGTTCATCCAGTTATACAAGTACCTCAGATTCTAATTGAGGATGATTCATATTATTATCAATATGTTCTCTCAAAAGGTTATCATTTCACTTGTTGAATAAATATTTGACAATCACCTTGCATGGCTGATTTCACAACATAAACAAATACTTAGTTGTTGTCATATATATTATTCATGTATTGTCATATAAGATTTATCTGACGGTGGATGAATCATTCATATAAAAATTCATATACTTATATCACCAATACGTATATTATATTCATGATATTATAAACCAATCAATTGAAATACAAGAATGAAATAACTAGTATTATACATATTAACTAATCTTCAATACATTAACTTATATTGACTCAATTAAGGACTTGACATTTAATTCATTAATGAATCCTTCAACCATAGAAACACAAATTATCCCTATAATTAGTTCACTTTATTGATTTCATGGTTGTAAATGAATGAAAACTACCATATACCAGCCTATGCTTATTAATATCAAGAATAGATTAACAGATAATTAAACCAATTTTAGTATTGAAATAACGGTTTACCATTTTATTTGAGTTGCTTGTAATATTCTCGTAACCACATCACAATTAAAATGGCAGCTAAGGCTAAACTTATCGTCAGTCCACCTTCATTTAGTGGATCACAAACGGAAGATGCTTTTAAGTTTCTACAAAAGTTTGAATTAGTTGCATGCGCAAATACTTGGAATGAGGCGACCAAGTTAGCAGTGTTTCCTACCACACTCACCGGTGTCGCTGAGATGTGGTACTACGGCTGGCTGAAAACAAGACAGCGCATGCAAGATGCCCATGCTTCTAGCACAGCGGCAGCTGCTGCAGCCACTGCGGCAAATACAGCAGCGGCAACTGCTGGAACTCCGCTCGTTCCGGTGCCACCAATTTCACCAGCACCACCCCCACTGACATGGGATGTCGTGTGCCACGATATACAGAGCGCTTTCAGGAGTGTAGCTATGAAAGAAGTTGCTGAGCAAAAATTATTAGCACGTAGGCAGAAAATTGGTGAAAGTGCCGAAGCATACATTTATTCGATGATAGATTTGATTAATGATTATGATGATCATATGCCTGAAGATGAGCAATGCCGTATCATAATACGCAAAATGCGATCGACATTTATTGATCGAGTGAATCAACATTCACCAAAAACTATTGAAGATCTTCTGAATGTCACTAGAAAGGTCCAAGAAACCTTATATCTGCTCGATAATAGTGATCACAATGTTACTGTGACAGCAATAAACACAAAACTAGAGGAGCACTCTAAGAATATGGAAGAGCAGTTGGCTAAAGCTTTCGCTACTCTGCAAACGACAATAGATACGCGAGACAATAAGCCACAGCGCAAAGTCAGGTTTTCAAATGAAGAACATCCTTCCAAGTTTACGTCTCAGAACAACCAGGGCTCCAGAAATGAGCAGGAGCAAGGGGGTTTTAATAGGAACTCTAGAGGACGACGGTCATTCAATCAAACATCTGGGTTTAATAATAACCAACAACGCCAACCTTCCAATTTTAATATTGCGAATGTGCAATGTTTCAAGTGTAATGATTATGGGCATTATGCCAATGCTTGTAATAACCGCAATCAAAGTCGTCAAAACTCAGAGCAAACTCAAAATAACTTCTGCAGTCATTGTCGTACAAATACTCACCATACTAGCGCTTGTTGGAGTTTAAACGGTCGGCGTCAGAACTCGAACCAACCTCCGGGTCAGCGCAATCAGAATTCGCGATCAAATCGAAATCAAAATGGCAATCAGAATCAGACAGCGCCCAATCAGAATCCACCCAATTTAAACCAATAAATGTATTTACCATGGCTATTAGTGCTCAAGCAAAATCACTCACTCGTGTTTCAGCACTAATTAATTCAAAGCTAGCCACAAGTATAATTGACACTGCGAGTTCGGTATCTATTGTAAATCAAGAGTTTGTTGAAGCTTCCAAAATAAATAAGTTAGATTATGTAGTAAGAGTAGTAGGGGTTACAGATGATACTCAAGAAGTTTTAGGATACACAAAAATAAGCATAACATTCCAATCATCAGATTGTACATACGAATTCAATGTTTATGTAATCAAAAATTTTAAATTTGACCTGTTACTGGGCACAGATTTCTTTCTTAAGTATAAACCCAATATTAGTTATAACAGGAATAATTTTAAAATCCGTAATCAGGAGGTTCCTTTATTACCTATTGTACCAACAGTGGTTCCACCTAAAGGTACTTCTCAATCTGCAACACTGGTGACAGGAATAGATAATTTTACTTTAACAAATGACGCAGATATTAAGGTACCAGCATGTTCGATGATATTCCATCCGATACCTATATTATGTACATTGAATAGTTTAAATATTATCGAACCAAAAGGGTTAGGACAAATCTGCAATCACCTTTTGATTCCAGATATCCTTCTTCGCAAAGAATTTGCAGAAGAATTTCATATTCCCATTTATAACATATACCAGGAAGATTTGATTATTCCTGCGAATACAATATTAGCTACTGTTATCCCGTTGGATGAATTAGAAATAGTAGAGGAAACTACAAATTCGACTGAAGTCGAATTAAAATCAGACAGTTACGATAAAGATCAGTATGCAAAAATCCTGGGTCGAATCCATAAGTCGGCAAGTCCATACGATAAAGAGAAATTGGCAGAAATGTTAAAAAAATATGTGAACGTTTTCGCGAAGGATAAAGAAATTGGAACTTTTGACTGTTACAAACACAAGATCATCTTGTTAGAAGGCAGTAAGCCTATAAAAAAAGCACCATATCGTAAACCTGCACATTTAGAACAGTTCGAAGCAGATACAGTTAAGGAACTTCTAGACAAGAAGGTAATTGAGCCTTCCTTCTCGGATTGGGCAAGTGGGGTGGTCGTTGTACAAGCCGGACACCGAGAGGGGGAGAAGAAAACTCCGCGTCTTGCTATAGATTATAGAGGCCTTAACAAATGCACTCTTAAAGATAGTTTCTACATAGGCAATATAAA
>JAQFXM010006629.1:0-12948 GCA_034693345.1 Entomobrya multifasciata | reverse complement strand
AAAAATCTGATTTCACCAATCGATACATATGGGTCCTTGCTTGGATGAGTTCGTTGGTCAGTCAAATCGGTTGACCCATGTCAAAGTTAGGTCAAAGGTCAAAAATTTTCAACATGACAGTATGGGCTCAAATTTGGTGGATAGTTAGCCCTATTATAAAAACATAGTTTTGCAAAGTTTCAGTTGACCTGACCTAACACCTTAGTACCTAGAAGCCCTCAAAGGTCACAACTTCAACAAGGGCCCCTAGGTAAACTGTTCAATGAATTTCAATGAAACTTGACAGGCATATGTTACTAACAAAGACAACTATTATGCATATTTTTTTGAGTTCAGGAAACTTGATCCAACGTGACCTAGGTCTACTTATTTTCAAAATTTCTAATTAAAACATGCAGTGTTATTGCATGAATAAACTCATCTATTAGAACTAGATCATTATGCAAAATTATAGGTCAAAATGTTGGCCCATTTTAGCGCCAAACCGGTTTAATGTTTAGATTTTATCGCCAAAGATACAAAATTATTTTTTTCCCCAAAATAAGAATTAGTTTAAGTATTTTTGAGCAAATTAGTCGACGCGCTAATTTCTAGATCTTGTTGTCAAATTTATTTTGGTAGATACTTTTGTCAAACTACATACATAATAAGATACATATTATGTAAACAAGCTTGTCAATAGATTTTACGTGAAAAAGTCGGCTGATGAAGATTATGAACAACATGTAAATGCACGACGGCAAAAGTTATTTAATAAATATTTTTTCTTTTTAACTTCTGTATATTTTCACGTGAAATTCAATGATTATAATCAATGCTGTCTGGTTTTCAACTCATTGATCAAATAATCAGCAATCATTCAATATTGGTTAGTAATAAATTATCTACGTTAGAAATCAATATTTTCGAGCCAATATAATAATTTTACGGCAAACAGTAGCTTATTTATTTTACAATTATTCACGTGAAAATATACCAATTTACTTAATACTATATTAAGTAGGAGATTTCATTTTGCAAGCAAGGTAATATAAATCAAATTAACATTAAAATCATTAACTAATTATTGGTTTTAGTTTTATAATTTTTTCAAGATAACTTTTTATATCTTAAACAATTTCAGATAATCGATAATTAAAATGCCCAGACTCAAGAAAAAAAGCCAAGATCAACGAAATGCGGAAGCTAGAAAGAGACATAGACTACGTAGAGATGATGATAGTAATAAAAATGAAGAAAAGAAAAAAAACACTGCTGCCCATCGTAAAGTTCGTCAAGACGAAGAACGGAGAAAAGCGGAACAAGAAAAGGATACTGCAGCTCGTCGAAAAGCTCGAGAAGATGAAGAACACCGGAGGAGAGAGCAAGATAGGAATACTGCTGCTCACCAGAAGGCTAGACTGAACGAAAAACGGCGAAAAAAAGAACAAGAGAAGGATACCGCTGCTCGTCGAAAAGCTAGAGAAGATGAAGAACACCGGAAAAAGGAACAAGAAAAGAATACTGCTGCCCACAAAAAGACTAGACTGAATGAAGAACGGCGAAAAGCAGAACAAAAGAAGAACACTACTGCTCGTCAACAGGTCCGTGACGATGAGGAAAGGCGAAAAGCTGAGCAGAAAAAAGACAGCGAAGCCCGCTGTAGGCGTCGCCTGGATCTTTCCTTCAGAACGCCAGAGAAAGCAAATGATAGCGCCAGGAAAAGAAAATTAAGGGAGGATAAAAACGTTCGCATGGAGGAGAACACAACAAAGAAAAGACGTCGAGAGCTTTTCGAAGAGGATTATGAATCTCTTCTTAAAAAGTATATGGAACTCATCAGGCTTGCACCGACTTCTGTTTGTTCATGTTGCGGCTGTTTATGGTACAAGACATCAACCACAGCTATCACAATAGAACAATTGAGAGACAGGGGCTTATCAGAAGATATGATAGCTAAGGTGCTTTGTACCAATTTGGACAATCTTCAATTCTGCAGTACTTGCATGAGTAACATACTCGCTCCAGAAAACAAAAGGAAAATTCCACGTTTAGCATTGTCAAATGGATTTGATTTCCCAGTCATACCTGAGGAATTAAAGGTAAGCTAATAAATTTTCACGTAAAAAACTTGCAAAATATAATTTATTTATTTTTATAAAATGTCAATTTCTAAAAACTGATTTTTTACAATTAATAAACTTTTCACGCGAAAAATATTGACTTTTCAGTTACTTTCTCCGCTTGAAGAAAGATTGGTTGCTTTAAGGATTCCGTTCATGCAAATAAGACTGAAAGGACCGGAAGGCCAAGCTGCTATTCGGGGAAATGTTGTAAATGTCCCAAATGATATCTTGATGTGTACACAAAGCATCCCGAGGCCCTTTCATCAAACTGGAACTGTTCAAATTAAGTTAATGCGCAGGATGAATTATACGAGGCCGTACATGGAAGAACGGATTAGGCCGTACCACGTATATCGAGCAGCAAAATATTTGATAAAAACCGAACTTTACCAAACCGAAGACGTCAGACTATGCGAAGAGTGGAAGGATCACGAAACAGGTAAGAAAATGGTTTATTTTCTCTATGACATTAAAACATAATCTCAAACTAAAATACAGTTTACTCAATTTTTAGATGATGTGCTTGATTTCGTATGCGAAGACGAAGATACGTGTAGCAGTCAAGATGTCCAGGGCAATGAAAACGATACGGACTCCCAAAGATTTTTTTCACGTGAAGAACAGACAACGGACAACCACCAACCACTAGAAAACGGAAATGATTGTATGTTTATTCATGTTTATATATTGGAAATTTGTAAATACTCTTCACCTAAAAATATTATATTAAGTATTATATTAATTCACGTGAAAATTTTAACTTTACAGTAAATGATGGTACTGAAGGAGGTGCAGGTTGCTACGAGTCTCTTCTTTATCTGGACAAAGAAGTAGAGTACCAAGGAGTGAAAATAGCTCCAGGAGAAGGAAGCCAACCGATTCCTTTTTATCGAGATGCTTATGCAGAAGAAATGTCTTTTCCGACGATTTATTGTGGAAAAAAGCGTCAGTTGAAATCGAGAGCATCGTACACTGACATAGCAAAATCAGAAATTCGTCGATTCGACCGAAGAGCGTGCCACTCGTCTCATTTGTTATTCGCTTTCAAGAAATCGTTGACTGAAAAAGTTTACAACGCTCTTCAAATCTGTCTCCGCCAAAGATCAGGATCTACTAAAATCACTGCAAAACATACCAAAACCCCAGGGTACCTGCAAAGCTTGATTGAAAAAGATGATGGATATGCTGTTTTTCAAAACATCAGATCATCCCCGTGTTATTGGAAGAAACAACAAAAGAAAGTAAATGGAATGATTCGACAGCTTGGAAGACCACAGCTCTTTATTACACTTTCGGCGGCAGAAACAAGATGGACTGAATTGTTGAAAATTCTTATGAAGGTAGTTAAAGACAAGGACATAACGGAAGAGGAGGCAAAGACGCTCTCATTTTTAGAGAAGGCAGAGCTCATTCAGAAAGACCCAGTTACTTGTATGCTGCACTTTGACCACCGTTTCCGTCAATTACTTAACATTATCCTCAAGAAAAGTGGTGGTATTTTTCATCCATTCAAGCTGATGGACTATTTCACGAGAATAGAGTTTCAAATGCGAGGATCGCCTCACAGTCATGGAGTTTACTGGATTAAGGACGCTCCTTTGTATAAAGGTATTTTTCACGTGAATATTCGTAATTTGTCGTAATTCAAACATTTATATAAAAGTTTAAATATAAAACAAACATGTTTTTCGCAATTAGGAGATTCTGAATCAGCAACTGAAGTAATAAAGTTCATAGACACTTACATAACTTGTAAACGAGACGAAGAGGGTGAAATGGAGGAGCTCCTTTCTTACCAACTCCACAAGCATTCTCAAACATGCTACAAAAAGAACAGGCGAACAAAGATATGTAGGTTTGGATTTCCAAAACCCCCATTACCTGAAACAATAATACTTCACCCTTTTGAAAAATCCACAGAAAAAGAAGTCATCGATCAACATCGGAAAACATTTATAAAAATTCAAGATAAGCTTAATGACCTAGGCCGAAGTTTTAAGGAAGAAATCAACTTTGACGCTTTTCTTCAGTCACTTGAGTTAGATCATGACAATTATCTTTTAGCTTTGCGATCATCCATAAAACGAGCCACTGTTTTTCTAAAGCGACACACATCTGAAGTTTTTATCAACAATTACAACAAACAGCTTTTAATTGCTTGGAGAGCAAACATCGACATTCAATTTATACTTGACACCTATGCATGTACAAAATATTGCGTTGGATATATCATGAAGTCTGATGGAGGCGTCTCAAAATTACTGCAAGCTGCTCAAAATGAGGCCAAAGCTGGAAATCTTAATGTCATAGAAAAGTTGAAAAAGTTTTGTAAAGTTATATGCCATGGATGTGAGATTTCAACACAAGAAGCCGCTGCGTTCTTACTTGGACTTCCAAACACAACATGTAGCAGGCAGGACATATTTGTGAATACCAACGAACCTTTGGCCCGCATTGGGTTTCTCAAATCTCAGGAAGAACTGAATTTACTTGAAGATGAGTCAGAAGATATTTTTGTAAAAGGGATTTTTGATCATTACACAAATCGACCTCTGGAAATGGAAGACATTTGTTTAGCTGAATTCGCAACTTTATACGACAAAGTTGGTATTCGTAAAAGGAAAACTACCAAAACTACAACAAAACAAAATGTCGAAGAAAGCTCCAGTGAAAAAGGTGATTTGACCTCTGATGACAACAATGAACAAGGATCGGACTCAAAGGAACGCCCTCTAATGTTGCTAGATAAAACTGGTTACATGCGTAAAAGACAACAGAGAAAAATACTTCGCTTTCGTTCTTACAATAAGGAAACAGATTATAATAATTACTGCAGGGAGCGACTTACTTTATTTTATCCATGGCGGAACGAGAAAGAGGACATTTTAGAAAAAAATATTGTTGTTCACGTGGAAAAAAACAAAGAGAAAATTCGTCAAAACTCTGAGCCCTTTTTTGCTTTATCTGAACAAGAGCAATGGACAATGAATAAATTACTAGCGGAACTTGACGGTGATGTAGAAGATGATGAAACTGTAAATTATGTTGCACAAAATGATCAAGGGATTCAGAAAGATGAAGACGCTATGATCGAAGGAATAGAAGGACAGAAAGGGCGTACTAGGCCACCAGTTGAGCAATTTAGACCACCAAGAATGATTGAAGAAGAGGATTATCTGAATATAATGAGATCTTTGAATGAAAAACAGCGCCGCTTTGTCTTGGATGTTCTTCATCAGTACAAAACCACTGACAAGCCATTCCATTATTTTTTGAGTGGGGGAGCCGGTGTTGGCAAGAGTCATGTTATTCATGCTATAGTACAAAGTGTTCTACGTCATGAATTTCGAACGCCAACCGAATCAACTGATCAAATCCCAGTTGTAGTGTGTGCACCAACTGGAAAGGCAGCGTTTAATGTTCTTGGGATGACTATGCACACAACGTTTAGACTTCCTGCAAATCAGGATTTGGATTGGAGTGATCTTACAGAAAGCAAAGCAAATACGTACAGGGCACTGCTGAGAAATACCAAACTCATCATAATCGATGAAATTTCAATGGTAAATTCAAACCAACTTCATCAAATCAATAAACGCTTGCAACAACTATTTTGTACATACGAAGATTTTGGAGGGAAATCAGTTATTGTAGTGGGACACATGAGACAACTTTCTCCCATCATGGCATCATACGTATTTCAACCTTCAAATCAGTTTCCTAATTTCATGTCTGAGAATTTACTGTGGCAAAAGTTTCAATTCTATGAATTGGATGAAATAATGCGTCAACGTGGCCAGCATGATTTCTGCCATGCACTCAATAATATGGCAGAAGGGATTATGACAGATACAGAAGTGAATCTTATCAGAAGCCGCGAAATTTCTACCGCTAATCAACCTCCACCAGATGCGATTTGGCTTTTTTACTCTAATAGAGAATGTCAGGAATTTAATGAGAAGTTGCACGACACATTTGAAACCGAAGGAGCGTGGTCGATTGCCCATGATATGGTCAAAGGTAAAAATGATATTCACGTGAAAAGTATTTAATATATACACTAAAGTATTTGCTCATAATTTATATCCAGTATCATTTCGTATGTTTTTCACGTGGAAATTAATAGATTCTTTCCGTTTGCAGGTGAGCAAAGGGATATGCAATGGATGTTAGAGAAAGCCAAGTCATTTAAAGCATCGGATGCCGAAGGCTTGCCGTATAAGACGCATTTACAAATTGGAGCAGAATACTTTGTTTCTACAAATATAGATGTTGCAGATGGCCTTTTCAATGGGAGCACAGGCACGCTCAAGATGATAGATTATGGACAAAATTCAGCCGGGGAAATGGTTCCAAGTCAAGTTTGGATGGACTTTCATAATTGCATGGTTGGATCTTCATCAAGAGCAAAGACGAGATCTTATCAGCTTGTAAAAAATATTGACATCAATTGGACTCTTATTAGAAGACATGAAAGGTCTATGAATCTTGGAAAAGAATTTAGAGGAATTGAATTAATTCGGAAGCAATTACCGTTAGTAGCGTCGAATGCAATGACTATTGCCAAATCCCAAGGTTCCTCGCTTAAAACTGTCGTGGTTACCCCCTGCACGCGGAGGAAAGGAGATAAGCTTTGTTCTATCAAAAGAGAAGAATTATACGTGGCTTGCAGTAGAGCAACATCATTGGAAGGTTTGTTCATAAATGGAATGTTCAAAAAGCCATCAACTCCGAAGCCAGATGACGTTGTCACAAAAGAATTGATCTGTTTGAAAAATCGACCGATGCGATTCACTTTGAAATTTCTTCAGGACTTCAAGGATCCTATCGTTACATTGTACTTTATCAATGTACAGTCTATAATGAAGCACTACAATGACATCATTGCTGATCATTGTGCAATGTCTGCGAGCTTCTTGGCTATCGTGGAACCTCATATTATTGAGGATGACAATCTTAGTATTCGTGGATTCCGGATTGCGCACAGGTCTAATTCCACAAACAGACACCGATCAGATGGTTCTATTCTTTTAATTAAAGATTCAATAAATTGTCCAGCAGTCTACGAGAATAAGTTTTCTAATGAGAAAGATCACTGCTTATGCACATACTGGAAAAATGGAGACGTAAACTTTGTAATGGCCTATCGAAGTCCAACATGTTCAGTAGCTGAGTTTAAAAAAATGGTTGAAAATGTTCTCGTAAATCTGTCTGGAAATATTATTTTCTTTGGGGACATTAACATGGACTTATCTAAACCAAAAAATGTTTCATTTCAAACTTTTATGTCTAAATTTAGTTTAACATGTATGTTAGATGTAAATTTTCCAACCACAAACGATTTAACTCATATTGACTGCGTGTTTTCAAATATTTCAAATGTACATTGCTCGCTGTATGAAACATACTTCAGCCACCACAAGGCGATCTGTGTTGTTTTCCCATAACTTTGTAATGTATATTTGGTTATTGTTCACGTGAAATTAATTTTTACTTAATTAAGCAAAAAGGTAATTAATTGTTGTTCATTCAAGTTAAAACGGTTATTCTGTAGTAAAGAATGAATTTATAGGCAACATTGTTTTCCCTAAGTGTCTATTCTTTTCGAACCCCTTTGCACTTTTGCCAGTTTTCCATAAAAGTCGCAAGTTCCATATTCCTGTTGTCAGGTTTATTTTTCACTCGCGTCAAATTTCGAGAAAAACAAGGAAACGCCACAAACCGATTACTATTCATGCATGCAAGGTTGTTGGAATTCCCACTCCAAAATCCTGGAAAGATTTTACAAAATATATGTCCAGAATATCATGAATGAACACTAGAGCCGTTAGATGAATCTATCATTTCATATTTTGTCACTTTATTATAAGCAGACATCTTAAACTGACTTGGAATTTTATCACATTCTATGAGCTTGTAGAAACTATTTTCAATCACTATGCACTAGATGCAGATGCCAGCCAAATATATTTTAACAAACTAACCTCAAGGTTTTGTGGTGCAGGGGAGAGAAACGTTTGAATCTCAAGACTAAAACAAGACTACCAAACATACTATCATTTTATGATTGCCCGATATTGCATTTCATGAAACAGTAAATTTAAGTTTGGAAAACTAAAAAGTGTATAAATATTACATTTTACAAGACGAAGTTAAATGATACATGAACTATGA
Organism: Entomobrya multifasciata; assembly: GCA_034693345.1. Classification (NCBI taxonomy): domain Eukaryota; kingdom Metazoa; phylum Arthropoda; class Collembola; order Entomobryomorpha; family Entomobryidae; genus Entomobrya; species Entomobrya multifasciata. The sequence goes on along the minus strand of JAQFXM010006629.1, from coordinate 4,669 downwards.
ATTTCTGAGTACATTATTTAGAAAACAGAAGTTTTTATTACGTGTACTGATTATTATATTTATAGTTGTAGCTATAGCTGTTGTTGTAAATAGAATTCCCACTTCCATAACCTGTGTTGGAATCAGTGTTTTTATTTTGTTTCTTGGATGTTCCTGGCCTACTGTCGATCACCTCCATATCTTTATTGTATAGCACAATTGTCTGAGTACCATTGACTTTCTTATTTTCATACATTTTATTACAATCCTTATCCAAACATTTAATTCGTGTTTTGTTCACAATCGACCTCCTCAATTCTTCCATGTCTTCTGCTATTGCTGGTATCGCTGGTGCCAAATACTTTACTGATGAGAACAATATTCCAAGCAGGGGATACTAAAAGAATGATAAATGTATCCCCAATACTTCAATAAGTTGTCATTGCATTTTGAATTGGAAGCTTTCAGTTCAATTCATAAATACATTCAAATTGCATGAAAACTGATAAATTAATGTTTACTCTACTTTTAATCTATTCTTTAGTATTTCATCTACTGACATATTTCATAATCAGGAATATTTTCATGAAACGAGCATGGAATTTAGTAATAAATTACCGTTACGCAGTCACCACCATATGGAATTAACCCCTTCAAAATGCCTTGAAAGGAACACTCAGTGAAATTCAGATAACTCTAACAAATAATTCATGTAATTAATTCATGGTCAATAAAAATAATTTCTGCAAAAATTATATTATTTAAAAGTATTTTATTTACTCTACACCAATACTCCTTAGGTTTAAACTCATCTGTAATTAGAATAAAAAAACAAAAATCGTTTTTATCTTTTGCTTTAAAGATTATTTTCACAGTAAAGAACTGTTTGATGTAGTCACTATTTTTTCAATAAGTAAAAACCCGAGCCGGGTGTAATAATATTTTTTTATTATCCCCGTACATTGATTGAAAGAATACTCCCTAATCAATGATTCCTATAATTAATAGCATGTGAAGCTTCTTAATGCTCGACTTTTATATAGAGGTGAAAATTTTACCTGCCATTGCAAAACATCGTTGCAGAACTGGCAACGAAATTTCTCGCACTTCTTCGGCAAAGGACTTTTCGAAGTAAAGTGCTGATCCAATGTCGTCCAAAATACCTGATTCGAGATCAATAATTCCTTCTTCTTGAAGAACGCATTTAAATAGGCACTATTCAAACACAGGAAAGATATAAAAAACAATTTATTCACTGACAAGATAAAATGCAACATTGCGACGTCATAAAAGCTAAATTCTTCAGTGACCACGCAGAATCTCAAGATGCCCCACTCCGATCACCAACAGTTTTTTAGCTCAATTAAGTTATATTTAACTTTTAAAAATTAAAATTTGTCTTTTAAGAGACTTTTATCAATTTGGATATGATTCTATTGATAACTTATTCTATATCTATTCATAACTTACACTGGCTCTGGATACATATTCGTAAATGCTATTCACTTTAAACGTTGATTGACCCCCGAGGCATTTTAATGTGGACCTAAGAATGCCATAAACCCAATCAAAAATATACTTTTGACATGATCGTGGACGCTCTTCGTCATCTTCTTCATCATCGCCACTGCACAAGTAAATCTGGAATGTTAATGTTTTACGGAAATATTTTACTTAAGAATCTTTTCCGTCAAAAATTAATTTACTGCGTAACCAAATTCGCAGACTATGATAATAAACCGACAGACTATGCTTAACATATTTTAATTACCTGCAAACTAATTATCAAACAAAATAAAAACAAACGGCTGTCTTTCACTTTCATTTTTAACTGTTAATTTTCAAACACTTTCAATAAACATAAATTCGATTTATTTTTTTTTTTGCTTAAAAGACAAAATTTCTTCAATGAATAAAGATTTTCCTAAAATCCAAATATTTCAAGTGGAAACTTAAAGCAGTTCCACAACGTAAACCGAGAGAAAGTTGAAATTCACTTCACTTGAGACCTAAGTCAACCGAATAATGCGCCAAACATGTTCTTCTTTGATAGCAAACTTGTATCTTCAGGTCATTGCATGCAGACTTCGAATATTTATAGACATGACCACAAAATGTAGTAGCATAATAAGTTTTCATTCATAACTATAATATGTTATTGATTTCGGAAGGTCAATGTTGAGGTTATATTGTTATTGGACAGTTGACACCGCCGCGATTTCTACATGGTAGGTCAATAATAGACTATACTTAAAGATACCGATACCACCTAAAAATGTTAGCATCAATTTTTCGTAATAGTGGTATATCCTAAGTGAGAATTAAATAAAGATATACATGTATATATACTTGCAATGCTTCAAAAGCTTCATTTTTTATAAAATGCGTGAGGTCAGCTAAAAATGACAGCAATAACGTCATTTCTAATGACATATTACGAGCAGAATTTCCGGTATATTCAGTAAGCAAATGGACAACATAATCTATATTATATGCTTCATCATAGGCGGTCAATACCACACGCACGGTGGAACATAGTTTAGGAAAATAATTTTGAATAGATTGAAAATTTATAAACTGATGTGCTAATAATTGCATCTGATGCATTTAATAATTTGATGGTTGACAAGTTTCCCTCCTGACGGTTTTTCATTGCCATTTTTCAGGAATTTTCTTTTTTTTTCTTCAATTACGAATTCGACTGTGGTACAATACAGATCAGCATTTTGAGGGGAGAAACTTACTAGGTGACTTTACTGTTCTCTCATCTCTCCAGTAGATATTTCATATATTCTCTTGGACTTTTATTGGACTTGGTCTTGAACATCATGACACCATCATCATGAGCAAACTCGATACTCGATCGAAATTGACAAGTTATGTTACAATTTACTATTAATTTGTGATTAAGAGTTGCTTCATATGTCATCTACATGTGGTCGCGAGATATGTTCGATTGTTACAAAAACTCTGGACATGTTGGACTCAAATGATTCATTCCATTCCCTTACTGGTTCAAAAATTAGAATAAAAAAACAGAAAAGAGAGGAAGGTTCTAAAGAGTGTGAAAGATCTTTGTTGAGTTAAATAACTTAATGATAAAAACAAAACCGTTTGCACAGCTTTTAGCATGATTATGATATGATGGAATCATTGACTTGACTGAAAATGACTGACAGTTCCAATGAACCATAACAAAACAGGAAGTTAATCTTTATTAGCTTAATCCATTAACCGAACCAGTCGCACTCAAATAATCCTATATAATTTAATTCTGCCAATAAACTAGCTAATAATTTTCTTAATATTAGCATCATAATTCGTCTTTATAATTATGTAGTAGTTATTTTAAATTCAGGACTCACTCCCATTCTCATAAATCTGTTAAAATCTCATAGACTAGTCGAAAAATGTTTTTTGAATTAACTTTTGGTCATTAGTCACAGCCCATTATGCTTGTCAAACCTAAAATCGTTTTTCCATTTTTCTTCTGCTCTTGTTTCTGTCTGATGACCGAACTTCACTGGAATAGGGTCAAGCGATTTTAAATCACGTCCCAAGATCAGTTGATGAACCAATTTTATCGCAGACGTAGACGAAAAATATCTTTCAGCAGCAGGATGTTCTCATTTAATGTCAACTAGACATATGGTTGTAATTTAGTCATTAGTCAAAATATAGACATTGAAGAAAGTCAAGCTGAAACACATCATAGCATACAAATATATATTTTTGAAAATTTATGTTGGGGCAATTCAATAATCTCTGAATTTCACAATGAACGCTTGGAATGTAAGTGAAGATGTATCAGAATTTCGGGACATATTCCGGAATAGCAAATACGTTGTTGCTGTAACTGGAGCTGGAGTTTCCGCTGAATCTGGAATTCCAACATTCCGAGGGAAAGGTGGTTTTTGGAGGGGATTTGCAGTGCAAACGTTAGCAGCAATGTCAAAGTTTAAAGAGAATCCTTCTCTTGTCTGGGAGTTCTATCATTATCGCAGAGAAATTGTTTTGACAAAGGAGCCAAATGCGGTAAAACCAGCTTTCATTTTCATGTCAATGCACTTGTTTTTTAAGTGTCAAACTAGCTTGATTAACAATCAATAAAACTCTACATTTATTACTATTACTATCCATTACTTTGAGTATTAGGATCTTTAACCGTTTTATTTCAGGGGCACATTTGTCTTGCGAATCTAGAAAAACAACTTGAGGATCAAGGCAAGAAACTGGTGATAATCACACAAAATATTGACGAATTACATTCCAAAGCAGGTTCTAAAAACGTGGTTGAGTTACATGGAACATTATTTAAAACTCAGTGCATGGACTGTGGAAATATAAGCGAAAACTATGACAGTCCAATATGTCCAGCACTATTTGGGAAAGGGTAAGGGGCAATATGAGACTCGTCAGTTGTCACTTTGTCACGTTATATGATTAAAAATTACAAGTATATTTAAACAGAAAAAAACTTTTAACAATCATTGCTGTTGAAGCCGAAGCCCACTGAAAAGTTCGAAATAATTTTCGCTACTCCACGTCCACGTACTGCGTCGGCCATACGACATGATAAACGAATGAAGATTATTCATTGAATCAACCTTGTGAAAATTATCGTGTGCGTGTAATTTAAATATTTCCTGGGGTTCTTTTACAATATTTAATTTATGGTTAAGGTTTATTA